>JAECZD010000040.1:488993-553730 GCA_024349325.1 Pogonomyrmex californicus
AACCTGACTGTCGATATCTGAATCGATACGGAAGTTGCGCGTACGCTCACGTGACAAGACACGTGACTGTGCATTCGCTGATACATTACAACTCTCCCCTTTTAATTATAGAATATATTAATTGCATTGAACAATTATCATTAAACAATTACAGTTAATTAATTATATCTGTACTATAATTACATACTGGATTTAGTCAATACACTATATCGGTTTGTTCTTTAATCTGAGCGTCGTAATCCAATTCCAGGTTTACTCGTCGGTATTGCTGTGCCGATACTTGAACTATCGCTATCAGTTCGTAAACGTATGATCTGATCGACATGTCTTTTCCATTTTTTATCAGGTGCGATCTTTACTTGAAATGTTACCAGTGACAATTGTTTAACTATCGTGCCTGTTACACGTTTTTTACTTCTAGCACTAAAATCGTCAACCATTATTGTATCACCTATTTGGAACTTGACATTTCGATTACCATTTTTCGCCAGTACTTGAGCTATCTGTTTTTTCTCAACAATATCATTCACATTTGATTTTAATAAATCAAATTGAGTTCTCATTTCTCGCTTATACATCATATACGCTGGCGATCTACCTGTCGTACAATGTTCTATCGATCTATAATCAAATAAGAAAAGATTGACCGCGTATTCAAGTGATTTTTCCACTTTGCATAATCTTATCGACTTTATCTTTGAAAATTCCTATAAAGTTCTCAGCTGCACCATTTGTTGCTGAATGATGCGGTGCTGTAAAACTCTGCTTAATACCGTTACGTTTGCAAAACTCTTGAAATTCATTACTTCTAAATTGAGTCCCGTTATCGGTAACTAAATTTGGATTTGGTTTAGGTAAACCAAATCTAACTAATACTTTCTTGAATTCTTCGATAACTCTATCTACCGTGATACTTGTATACATGTCGATAGTTTCTGCCCATTATGCGTCAACTATTATCGTGAACATATGACCATGAAAAGGTCCTAGGAAATCAATATGGATTCTTTTCTAACATCCATCTAGGTACGGCCATGGTATTAGTGGTACACTCTGGTTTCGTACGCTCTTGCACACATACTTTACATGCTGCACTCACATTCTCGATATCGCTATCGATATTTGGTCACCATACATAATTTCTTGCCAACATTTTCATTTTCACCACTCCAAAATGTGAAGCGTGAAGTTCACTTAAAATACTGTTTTTTACTGATTCTGGAATCACTATGCGATATCCCCATAACAAACAATCTTTATCAACATTCAATTCATCTCGTTTCGCCTAAAACTTTTATTCCATATTACTCATATCCTTTACCACTGGCTACGTACCTCTTATATATCGGATAATATTACTCAATACTTTGTCTTTCTTTTGCAATCTCTATTGCATTTAACATTGCTAATGATTCTGAGACATAGTTTATCGCTGTAAACTCATTATCGAAAATCGGAGTTCTATCGTGAATCGGAAGTCTAGAAAGTGCATCACAATTACCATTATTCCGCAATTTAATGTACTCAATCTTGTAGGTAAGCTTTGACAGAAAATATGCCCATCTTTGCAACCTACTTGCTACCGTTAGAGGAATTTCTTGTTTTGAGCCCAATATAAACGTCAAGCTTCATTATCAGTCCTCAAAATTATATCTCGACCGAAAATAAAATTGTAGAATTTCGTAAAACCAAAATAAATTGCACTTGCTTCCTTATCAATTATTGCACGATTCAATTCACTCTCAGGAATTGCTTTCGATGCGAATGCTATCGGTTTCTTTGTACTGTCCTTATATCTATGCGACAATACCGCTGCTAATCTGTAATTTGAAGCATCGCACGTCAAAATAATATCTTCACTTGGATCATAATGCGCTAACATTCGTGGCGATACCATCTCCGCCTTGACCCACAAAAAAGCTGCATCGCATTCTTTTGTCTAAGTAAAGTTATCATTTTTAGTACAATCGTAAAGACACTTCAATTTCTCAGCTCTATCTGGCAAAAATCTCGCATAATAGGTGATTAATCCTATAAATGATTATAACTGCTTTTTATTGACTGGCTTTGGAGCTTCTATCATTGCTTCGACTTTATTTTTAGCTTTATGTAACCCATTTTTATCGATGACAAAATCCAAAATATCTAGTTTCTTTTTGAAAAAGTCACATTTCTTAATGTTTACTTTAAAGTCACAATCTTCTAATCTTTTAAATACTGCAATTAACGTTTTTAAGTGCTCATCGTCATTTTTTCCAGTACAATAAATATTATTGAGATAAGAAATTACTCCTTTAATTCCTGTCAGACATTGCTCGATTTTCCGCTGAAAATCTCCCGGTCCCGATGCAATATCTTCCGTCATTTTAGTATACCTGTAGAGACCTTTGTGGGTCTTAATCGTTAAATAGTCCCCACTGTTCTTGTCGACCGGAATCTGCATGCTGAAGGTCAATCTGCGAAAAAGTTTTACCGTTTCTTAATGCCATAAAAATCTCATCAATTAAAGATATTGGGTGTCTGTCTTTTACTAAATGTGGGTTTACGTTAATTTAAAATTGCCGCAAATTCTTACTGAACCATCAGCTTTAATTACTGGCATTATCGGCGTTGCCCATTCGCTTATGTCAATCTTCTCAAGATGACCTAACTTTACTAATTTATTAATTTCATCTTCAACTTTATCGGCTAACGCAAATGGCAAATGTCTCGCTTTCAAGGCTACTGGTTTCGTATCGTCCTTTATCGTTAACTTTAACATTCCTTTATTATAAAGTCCAGTACCTTTACCAAACAACTTTGGAAACCTTGTTGCAAACTCCTTCGTTACATTTACTTAGATCAATTTTATTGCAACTATTCACTTTACTATCCATGCTGTAATATCAATGACCACAAATCAAAAACTTTTAACCATTGCCTACCAATCAAAATAGGACCGTCCCCTTTCATAACTCTCATTTGTAATTTGGTTTTCTTTTCTCCTATTATTACGTTTAAATCAACAATTATTCCCACGTGCTCTAATGGAACTTTCCCGTATGCATTCAATGGAGTACCGCTCAATTTTACATTAATATCGGGAAAATATCTATCCTTATCTCTTTTACTAATTATCGTCTCGTATGAGCCCGTATCAATTTCCATTCGTAATTTTTTATCGTTAACAGAAACATTTATAAACATTGGTTCCGCATTTACATTATCGTTACAAGAATTCATACTATTGATGATTCTTCTCTCGTTAATCATGAAGAAGTCGTTTCCCGTCATGTTTCCCGTCATCTTCTTCTGCATTCCCGCGCTCCCCTTGGAAGTGGATTGCTTTTCTTGTATACACCGATGATAAGTGCTCTTTCTTCTTGCACGTGTGGCATGTGTTGTTCCGATGGAAACAATCACGAGCCCAGTGATTTATTTTACCGCAGCAAAAACATCCCGATGACCACGCTCTACTTGCGTTATCGTTGCGTTGCATGATTCCCAGAATCTGCTGGAGTTTTGTTGCTGCTGTAGCGCTGACTTTCTCTCCTTCCGCGGAATGTTCCTCTAGATCGGAACTGCTGTCTTCTGTTATCGTTCGATTTATGTTGAATATTATTCACCGAAGATTTCGACGACTCGTCATTTTTCTCTGTCAAAGTAGTGTTTTTCTCTGCCGTTTCTATCGACGTGACTAACTTGAACGCTGTATCGTACGTTAAACGTTTCGTTCTTAGTACGAAACAATAACGCTTTACTCGCATGATCTTTTATACCGCACACTAGTTGATCTCGAAGAGCAGTTTTAACATTGTCGAAATTACACGTGATTGCCAAATTTTTTAGTCTTGCCGCGAACTCAGCCACCAACTCCGTTTGAGCTTGTGCTGATTAATAGAATTTACACCGTTTCGTTTCCGACGGTTTCGGATTAAGATGATTATTAATTAGTTTAACAATCTCCGCGAATGATTTCGTACTCGATTTGTCCGGCGCGCACAAATCTCTTACAAGTTTGTATGTTTCAGGGCTTATCTTTGTTAATAATACCGCAGCTAATAAATAATATAGCAGCAGTTTTTCGCGTTTCACATCGTTGGCTATGAAGTATAACTCGAGTCTTTCTGTGTATGTTTCCCAATCGTCTTTTCTAAGGTGAAATTCTAGCTTGGAAATACTACTGCAGTAGATATACTAGGCGGGTTCTAACTCAGGTCCTCCGAGGGGGTGTGCGGGGGGAACGGATGGCGCGGGGAAGAGGGGAGGGGGAAGTCAGGAGCGGCAGTCCTTTGAACTGAGCCGCGGGGGGGATAGTAGGATTCGGTGAAGATGATATAAACAAAAAAGATAAACAAATAGATAAACAAGAAGATAAATATATAGATAAACAAATAGAAAAATGCGACTCGAAGGACATGACGTCACGGGGGGGAGGGGGATAGTAGGATTCGGTGAAGATGATATAAACAAAAAGATAAACAAATAGATAAACAAGCAGATAAATATATAGATAAACAAATAGAAAATTGCGTGACTCGAAGGACATGACGTCACGGGGGAGATAGTAGGATTCGGTGAAGATGATATAAACAAATAGATAAACAAATAGATAAACAAGAAGATAAATATATAGATAAACAAATAGAAAATTGCGACTCGAAGGACATGACGTCACGGGGGGGATAGTAGGATTCGGTGAAGATGATATAAACAAAAAGATAAACAAATAGATAAACAAGAAGATAAATATATAGATAAACAAATAGAAAATTGCGACTCGAAGGACATGACGTCACGGGGGGGGGGTAGTGAAGAAAGACGAGGTGAGATAAACAAATAGGATAAGATAGCAAGGCGATATAAACAAAATGGGCGGCGAAGATGATATAAAAAATTGCGCGTGGACATGACGTCAGGGGGGCACCGCGTCCACCGCCGCCGCCGCCGCCGCCGCCGCCGCGCCGCCGCCGCCGCCGCCGCCGCCGCCGAAAAATAAATATATCTCTCTCGTATTATCTCTTCCGTTGCGGCTCTCTCTCTTATGGCGAATGTTATTTTTCTAATTATTTTATGGTGGGGAAGAAAGAAATGAAAGAAATACATATTTTTTTGCATATTATATATGTTTATATTTTTAAACAAATTGAATACATTTTTAAGTGTGAAAATTGTTTTATTCACATATTTTGTTTCTTATACACTAAAAACTAAAGCTAACAGCTCGCAATCGACGAGTTGACGTCTATCGAAAATATCGCAATCGCGTATCGCGTTCGGCACTTCCTCGGGATCTGTTACAACAGACGCGATGTTGGAGAATCGCGTATATTTAGTATCGATCGTATCGACGAATCTGACGAGTCGATCGAACGTCACATCGATACATTCGTCCAGATGAAACATACGGCGCAGGGTCGATTCGATCATCGTTATGCGTACGTTCAAAGATTCAAGACGTACGAGTGTAACGTCGTTCATCTGGTAAACTCTGACGGTTAACGGTCCGACGCTTATAAAATTATCTTTGTAATCGTTTAGCAGCAATTTATAGATATTCCATCGCTGCTCGTAGAGTCCCTTCCACGTTTCGAGAGACAGTATCAATTCCTGTCCCCGATGATCTCCCAGAGCGATCTCCACGTAGCTCGGTGGACCAACGTTGATTCCAATTTCCAGAAATTTGTAACCCGTGGCCGTCAGAGTGTAACGTCTGCTCAGTAAGCGCACCGCGCGACGCTCCACCGAAATACTGTGGAAATTAAATATATAATACTGCACAATATTGGAAAAAAGAGAAAAAAATGCAGTTGAAACTTACGCGTTACATTCCTTCTTTTGTTTTTCGCCATTGTACGGTGCGCTGCTTCCTTTGGCGGAATACATTGCGTGTTGTTCGAACGATGGAGGAGCGGAGTACCGTTTTTGTCGTGCAGATCGTTCGATGGAGGACTGATCGCGTAAATTTTGTGACATGGCAAACCGTTAACCCCCACCTTTCCCCTCCCTCTTTTTTTCTAGGAATTTCATTGTTGCAATCAAACATGTAGCGACATGTTCGCAAAGGAGCGCGATGACGATCAAATGTTGTTCTAGGAAGAGCTCGCGAAAAGATAGCTCTTCGTAGAACGTCGACATACGTGTCGCGGCGTGTCAAGAGAAGCGCCGATACTCCGGTTACTATAAACAAATCGGGGAGACTTATGATGGTTTTTTTTCGTGGAAATCGGCGTACGTGTCGCGGCGAGTCAAGAGAAGCGCCGATACTCCGGCTGCTATAAACAAATTGGGGAGACCTATGATGATGCTCCGACAAGGGACAAAGAAAGTGTCGATGATATATAATGGGTCATGCGGTGTGCAGGATCACAACTCTCTGCTTCTCCGCTCCTTCTGAGAGAGCGGAAATAATTCTGGAAGCGTGCACATATTATCATTATAGAGGACACGCATACAATATATTACTATCTCTCTCGCGCCAAAAAGTAGCAGAGATAATTCCAAGAAGCGAGAATAATCATATATGGTTGTTCTATTCCCATCAATCTCCGGACATGTCGGAAATACAACGCTTTGTATACTGGCTTCGAGTTAAAGCAGCTATAGAGAAAAGAAAAAAAGAAAGTAAAAAAATGTAAAATTGTTTTGATGAGACAGTACAACAACAATTTTAAAAAATCAAGATTTTGCAATATGGAACACCTAGAGCGAGTGGAACGCGAGCTGCTGGAGCAGTGCAGCCAAGTCGCTACCTTGGTGGAGTGTTTCGCGTGGTTGCAACGATGTGAGGAGTGCATCGAACAACTCGAGGAACTTAGCCGTGTTAAGCGTCCTCGACTCACCGTTGCAAATAGACAATCTGCGGTGGCGAGGATCGCGCGACTCGCGGGTGCAAAAGTACAACTAGAAAGACGTTTCGTGCACGTTGGTGGTGAGTACGCGAGCACCAGTAGAGACAATGGATCTCTCGTTTGGCGAGAAATCGATACGGCATTTGAAAGCCGTATATTGACTGGTGCGGTGATCAATGTGGACTATATCGAGCCGCGACAATTTTTAGAAGACGCTGGTGGTGTAGTGCTCGAGCGAGTGCGAGACATTGTACAAAGACACGATAGTGTGAAAGTGAACACCGCGTTCAATGGCGAATTTGTGACGGGCGATAAACGCGCGAACAAAAGTATAAACACTAAAAATAGTGAACTCTTTCGAGTGTCAAATTTGGACGAGTGGTACGAGCAGCACGTCATCGAACCCACGTTGGCGTCGCTCGAAGAATTCCAAGAACGCGACAGTGGATGGGCGTTGTCGCGAATTCTAAATTTGACTGTAAACGTGAACAAATATAATCCAATGCACGCGGGATGTTACATCGAATTACCGCGGGAAATTATGTTAAAGCGAGCGGTGATCAATGTACGATCCAAGGACAATGCGTGTTTCGCGTGGTCGGTGATCGCGGCTCTGCATCCGGCTGAAAGGAATACAAATCGGGAATTGTCGTACCCGCATTATACGACAGTGTTAAATTTGCAAGACATTACGTTTCCGATGACGTTGAACCAAATTAAGAAGTTCGAACATCTCAACGACATCTCAATCAACGTTTACGGCTTCGAGGGAGGAAAGGAGATTCTCCCGATACGGCTGACATCAAGGAAGATGGAGAAGCACGCAAATTTATTGTACGTGCAGGATCCGCGTGACGACAACGCGGGGCACTTTGCGTACATCAAAGATCTGTCCCGCCTTGTGAGCTCGCAAATAAACAAGAAGAAATGCAAGAAATACTTTTGCGACCGGTATGTATTTTAACAAATGTTATTATTTCTCTTATAAAATTGTTTATTAAATACTAAAAATCATATTTTCCGTTTGCAGATGTCTACATTACTTCAGTTCGTCTGAAAGATTGCAGTCACATACAACGGACTGCGAAAAGATGAACGATTGCGCCATCCGACTGCCGAGCGAGGACGACAAGTGGCTCGAATTCAAGAACCACACGAATAAGGAACGACTTCCATTCATCGTTTACGCGGACTTGGAGTGCGTACTACGGCGAACGGAACCGGCAGAGAAGGAAGACGCATCGTACACCTACCAGCAGCACGAGGTATTTAGCATCGGATACTACGTGCGATGCTCGTACGACGACGCGTTATCGGTATATCGATTTCGTCGCGGCGAAGATTGCGTTGCGTGGTTCGTTCGGCAACTCGAAGATTTGGCGCATCAAGTAAAAATTCTGTTATCCGCGAATGTCCCCATGAAAACGTTGTCGAGAGAGCAGTGGGAGGCATATCGTAGCGCGACGCGTTGTCACATTTGCGAGAAATCATTTGCGTCGGACGACACGCGGGTACGCGATCATTGCCATCTTACCGGTCGTTACCGTGGTCCCGCGCACTCAAATTGTAATCTAAATTATAAAGATTCATATTGCATTCCCATAGTATTTCACAATTTATCCGGTTATGACGCGCACTTTATCATCACGGAAATAGCTACGGCGTTCGAAGGCAGGATCGACGTGCTGCCGATAACAAAAGAAAAATATATTTCGTTTACAAAACACGTTCAAGATACCACCGAGAGATCAGATTCGCGAAATTGCGTACGCTTGCGGTTCATAGATTCGTACAAGTTTTTAAATACCAGCCTTGATAAATTGGCATCTTTTCTAACGAAAGAAAAATTAAAAATTTTACGTTCCGAATTTTCCACGGTCTCAAACGAAAATTTTGACTTGTTGACGCGCAAAGGTGTCTTTCCGTACGAATACGTGGATCGCGCGGACAAGCTGCAGGACACGCGCCTACCACCGCGCGAATCGTTCTATAGCTCGTTGACCGGTGACACGGTGTCGGAGAACGATTACGCGCACGCCGCGAACGTCTGGCAGCGGTTCTCCATCCGAACGCTCGGCGAATACAGCGATCTATATCTCAAGACCGATGTCTTGTTATTGGCCGACGTTTTCGAAAATTTCCGCGAAAGTTGCGTCGCGAGTTATGGACTCGATCCCGCGCATTACTACACATTGCCAGGTTTCACGTGGGACGCCATGTTGAAACATACGCGCGTAAAATTTGAGTTGCTCACCGACATCGATATGGTTATGTTTATCGAACGCGGTATACGCGGCGGTCTCAGTCAATGTTCCGGCAGATACGCGCAGGCCAATAACAAGTACATGCGTTCGTACGACCCGTCGAAACCGTCATCATACCTTATGTACTTTGACGTAAACAATCTGTACGGATGGGCGATGTGTCAACCGCTGCCCTATGCCGAATTTCGATGGATGGAAGACATTGAGAACTTTGACGCGAGCGCGATCGCTCCGGATTCGTCTACGGGTTATATTCTCGAGGTCGATCTCGAGTATCCGCATCATTTACACGATCGACACACTGACCTACCTTTCTGTCCGACGCGCGATAAACCACCCGGCACGCGGCAGGATAAACTTCTCGCGACGTTATACGATAAGAAGCGGTACGTCATCCATTATCGCAACCTGCAGCAATGTACGCGCCATGGTCTTCGTATCGCAAAGATACATCGCGTACTACAATTTGCTCAATCCGCCTGGCTCCGCGATTACATCGAACTCAATACACACTTTAGAACGTACGCGAAAAACGATTTTGAGAAAAATTTGTACAAATTAATGAACAACGCGGTATTCGGTAAAACAATGGAAAATGTGCGCAATCACGTCGACGTTAAACTTTTGACCAAATGGGACGGACGGTATGGCGCGGAGGCAATGATCGCGAAACCAAATTTCCACAGCCGCAGCGTCTTTGCGGAAAACTTAATCGCCGTCGAACTGCGTAAACTCGAGGTAAAATTCAACAAGCCGATTTACGTGGGTATGTGTATACTCGACATATCGAAAATCTGCTTGTACGAATTTCACCACGAATACATGTCACCGCTGTATCGCGAGAAATGTAAGATCATGTACACCGACACGGACAGTCTCGTATACCACATCGAGTGCGATGATGTGTACGAGGCGATGAAACGCGATATCGCTAGATTCGATACGAGCGATTATCCGACGGACAACGCGTACGGGATGCCTCTCGCGAATAAAAAAGTACCCGGTCTAATGAAGGATGAGAATAACGGTGCGATAATGACGGAATTCGTCGGACTCAGAGCGAAGATGTACGCGGTGAGGGTGGACGGCAGAAAAGACATTAAAAAGGCGAAAGGTGTAAAGAATAACGTCGTAACGCGAACAATAACGTTCGACGATTATACGCGGTGCTTGAACGAAGAGATCGAAATGACTCGTCGCCAGTCGTGTATAAGATCCAAGCTACACCAAGTATACACGGTGTCCGAGTCGAAAATCGCTCTGAGTCCGTACGACGACAAACGATACATCGTACCGGATTCGACGGAGACGTTACCGTGGGGACATTGGCGGATTCCATTGTAATATATATATATATATATATATATATATATATATATATATATACATGTTTATACAATGTACATATATTTTTATATTTTTTATATAGTGTTTATATGTATGCATATATGCACGTATATATGTACGTACCTATGTATCATATCTATGTATGTATGAACGTATGTATTCTTGTAGTTTTATACGATACTGTTTTATACGATACTGTTTTATACGATACGATACGATACTGTTATACATGTAGTATAGATATATGTATGTTTTTATAGTTTTTATATGTAGTTTTACAATAAAATTTAGTTGTTCAAATTTATTTTATATATAATTTATAATAGCAACCAAGATCCTGCTTGCTGAGGAATTAGCTTTAATTCTATCTTCGATTTATTTAATGTATACTCGGCTTAATACATATATTGTTTATAATACATGCAGATTTACATATGTTCTCGTAAGTTACATACATGTATAGTTTAAAAAATGTAATGGCAGAAAAAAATAATAAAAACTCTTTGTATACATGTATACAGTGTATATTTATTTTTTTAATACATTATAAAAATAAGAAAAATGAATTAAATCACACTGCTTTTGTTTATCCATGAGTTATGCGATCTATCGAATCCCAGCCACTTGACGTAAACCTTGTCTCCCTTCCTGCGTAGTACTTTCTCCACGAGATACACGTCCGGATGAGTCGCGCGATGCAATTCGTGCTCGTAGAACGCGCCCGCGACCGATTTTCCGCGATAGTCCTCGAGCAGATAAGTTACGGGATTAGTACGTTGCACTGTAACGATCTTAAACACCTCGGTGGTCCAATTTGGCGTGTAGCCTTTTTCGAAAATTGTCTTGTACTTGCTCACGCGTACCGATTCGCCTACTTTGAATTTTGCTGGACCTGCGATCTTTATCGCGCTGTATACCGTATCCAAGAGTCTTTTGGCGATCGCGGGAGTTACGTCAACGGGTCGCATGCCGATAGTGCGATGCTTGCGCGCGTTGTAATCTGACACGAGACGCGATAGCGCGTCGACCCACTTGTAAGTGCCGTTGAGCGTAAACATCTTCCACATGTCGTTCTTAAGCGTGCGATTGAATCGCTCGACGATCGATGCCTTCAACACCGTATACGTGGAATAATGATTAACGTTGTGTTTTTTCAAGAGTTTTTGCACATCGGCATTGTAAAATTCCTTTCCCATATCCGTTTGCAAGTTTCTCGGGCATCTTCCGCTCTCTCGAATTATCTTAGCGATAGCGTTAGCCGTCTCGCTTCCGACCTTGCTCTTGAGCGGTACGGCCCAGGCGTACTTGCTCAACGCATCGATGACGGTGAGTATGTAGTGATGACCTCTGTTGAAACTCGAGTACGGACGCATCTCGACGATGTCAGCCTGCCACAGATCGTCGTATCCCTGAATTATGACACGTCTTCGTGGAAAATTTCTCCTCGCCGGAGCGTGCAATTCCTCAATGAATCGTCGCCTCTCGGAGCTAACATTTTTTTCACGTCCATCGGATCGCATGTTTCGACGATGTTTAATAGTAAAGATAAGATATACAATTTAAAATTGTTTTTTCCTCACTGACGTTAATCGACTGGCTCGTTTCGTCGATACGCGATTAATTTATAATAATGCCGGCTTCGCGAAGTTCCTCGATGATCGACAGCATCTCGTTGTCGTGAGCGTTGTTACCAGCTCGGTGCGAAGCGTCGAGCAATCGGAGTCGATCCACCAGTTCGTTGGGATCGTCCCAATGCACGTAATCGATCTTGTTGTCGTTTAACTTCATGGCGGTTGGTATATTGCTCACGCCTGCACCTTTTTTACGCCCGCTACTTCCATACGTAGATACGAGCGGAGCGATGATGTTAATATACTTGGATCCCCTATTGCCCTTGATGGGATTATGGGCGCTGTGACCACGTCTATGAGCATTTGTTGTTAATAGTATACTTTTATACGTTTGTTTGTCATCCTCGGTAAAAACCGCGTCATCGGGAAGTCTCTTGAAGATCAATTCGTACAATCCTGGTGTACCATTGTATCTCACATTGTCTATGATTATGGAGTCATTTTTGTCAACGTCAAATTTCTTGTCACCAAGCATCGCACCATTGGTTTTATCGAAATAAACACCGTATACGCGATCAAATGTATCGTTTTTTCCATTATCATCGAGGAGAGGGCTTACGTACTTTTGCCCTAATGGTCCCAGCTGATTATGCAACGCCTCTCGACCTTGTTGCGTTTGCAGACTCTGTTTGATGGTTGTTTCGAATGACGGTTCACTGGCGTCTTTTGTTTCGAAAACATCTTCCTTTTGCAGGAACAGCGATGGTTCTTTCGATGGGTCTTTCGATGGTTGTATCGGTGTAGACTCGAACACGAGTGAATCTGACGCGGCTTTCAATTCTTTCATTGTACGTCGTTTTTTAGACTGCGGCGTTAATTTCAACCATCCAACATCCATCCAATATGAATCCTTGTTAGTAGTAGTAGTAATAATATCGTTATCGTTGTCGTCATCGCTGTCTTCACGTTTTTTCTTAATACCGAGATCCTTTGCTTCTTTTTTAATCAATTGAGATTCCTCGGTTTTTTCAACAATCTGTTTTAGAGGTTCGACGATGGGTTTGAAGCGTTTCTCCAACGCTGTATCTTCAGCTATTTTACCAATTTTTAAAGCGCGATATTTTTTGCGAATCGAATCGCTCGTTTGCGCAATCTGTTTCGCTATTTTCTCGCGATCTTTGGTGTTATCCATGTTGCCTGCTCCACGTATCGACATCGATTAACCACGTTACGGTACCGCGAACGTATTAAATTCCTTTCTGTATCGTCCATTGATAAGCGGACTGTCCTTATCTATCACTAGAAATCCATACTCGCGCTGCCAACAATCGCGGCATAACGCACAGAATTCATCGTACGACATGTCGGTATTCACGTGATCGTTGTAAACATGTTTCAAGTTGGTACTATCCTGTTTGAACAGAATCAGCAGGTTCGCATTGTCGCGTATCAGATGTTTAGGTATCCTCGCGTACGTCTGACAGAGATAGAAGCAATCGACGTTCGAGTGGCGGCCCATCGAAAAGTATTCTCTCACAGCATCTTGCTTATCGCACGCAACGTCATCGAAGACGAAGATCGAATTGGGACGTGCCTCGCTCGGTGGAATGACGTCACTGTTGTTGGAGAACGTAAAGTAGCCGATTTCTTCTATCGATGTTAGTAAATTTTCCAAGTATCGATATTTCGGTTGTTGCAGCGATTTCGAGTATACGTACACGTTTTCGAAACGTACACCGTGCGGACTCTCGAGCAAGCTTATAAGAACGTTGGTTTTACCACAATTCGACGGCCCGCAAATGATGGCGCGTATAGTACTCGGTAACATTTCACCGTGCTTGCGCTCCGTCGCGATGTCTCTCATCATTCGCGCTCTCTCGTCACAGTTCGCGACGCGTATCGTCAGCGGCTGTCGTACAAATTTCATGTTCGCACTGCGTTATCTAGGCTTCGATCGAACGCCTATTTATAGGCGTGCGAAACCACGAATCGCTCAGTAGCAAAAATGTATCTCGCGCTGTCGCATCCCTCCGATATTCGGGATTTGAGCGCTGAGTAGTTGCAATATATACCGAAGGTCGTACTGTTACGCGTGTGCGGTAATTATATCGATCACGTGTGGGACAAGCTTCCGGAGTATATAAAGGCGGATTTGGAGGTTCAAACCTATCGTCGCTGCGTCGAACATTATAATCAATCGTGGGATCGAGATCATATAGACGGTCCTGCACCGAGGATAAAGGATTGTGGCCTATGCCAGCAACAGCGTCAAACGAAGGCTACATTGGAGGTCTGCTCAATCGAGCGATAAACGCGCTTCCTTTCGAACTACATATCCCCGGCTATCAGTTTTGCGGTCCGGGTACTCGGCTGAAAAAGCGATTAGCCAGAGGTGAAACGGGCATAAATCCACTGGACGCGGCGTGCCGTGAACACGACATTGCGTATTCTCAGAGCAACGATCTCACCGACAGACACGCGGCGGACAAGGTACTCGCCGATAAAGCCCTAGGACGCGTCATCGCGAGAGATTCGGCTCTGAGCGAGAAAGCTGCAGCTGCAGCCGTTTGGGCAGCGATGAAAGCCAAGACCAAGATCGGCATGGGTATGAAGGCGAAGACAAAAGCTGGCAAAAAAAAGAAACGAATACTTCCAACGGCGAAACGAGGTGGTATGTTACCGATTTCAGAATCCTCACTGTTATTATCGTTATTATCTTCGCGTTCAGTCTCGCTAGCGTTTGCTCCCTGCTTGTTTACATTCGCAATGTGCGTTCTTAGAATTTTACGCAGTTTTTCAATATCAGATTACGTCGAATTGTTCTTTTAATTCCGTTAATAATTTGAATAAGTTGTTTTTTATTCATATCTTGAATCCAGGATGTTTTCTCAAAGTCAATTTTAATTGCCGACATTCGCGTTTTGATTACCTCTAATTGTCTATTAATTATTAATGATCGATTTTACTTTTATCTTCCATAAACAGCGCATATATTCTTATAAGAACGACATTTTTTCTCCAGAACGCCATTTTTTTCAACATTAGTTATCGCGCAATTTATTTTTCTGTTTACAGCGCATATATTTTAATCTCAACGATATCTTAATGTTGGACAATGCGCCATGATCTACCGTCGAGCCTTTTCAAAACGTATACTACGTACTTTACCGTAATTGTCACACTTTGAGTTCAAACTCTGACCTCATTTTTTTGCACTGGTTCGAATTTTTCGTCGTCGCCAGTTTTTTGCGGTGTGTTGGAGGTGACTTCGATGAATACTCTCAAATAACTATACACACTTTATTACTTAATTAAGGATGTGAGTAAAGGTAAGATGCGTTACGCTCGACGCTGCATGATCAAACCTAACTATCGATATCTGAGTCGATACGGAAGTTGCGCGTGCGCTCACGTGACAAGACACGTGACCGTGCATTCGCTGATACATTACATATATATTGTTATGTATACAAATATATATATTGTCGCACTTCCGCGGCGGTCACTTGCATAACTCATACTCGCGCGTCATGCGGAAACAGAGACCGTTTACAAAACAACGAACTTTAATAAGCATAACAACTAAATACACAGGTCGTGATACAATCTCGCGCTCGCTATTCGCTGGCGCGTTTTCTCTCAAACCTCACAATTCTCTCCGATCAATCTCTCTAATCAATCAATTGATAAACATAAACAATGACGCGTTGGCAAAAAACGATTTTCTTAATATTATTCGGGGATAAAAAACGAGTGCCATCACGCTCGGCCACACTACTCCCCTTCTCTTCGAAATTTTCGTCCCGACAATTCCAATGAACTCGCAGAAAAGCTTCTTCTTCCATGATAAAGCTCTCAAGGAATCTGTCGGCTTCGGCTTCCTGCTCTACTCCAAACTACTGCTGCGGGTTACCGAGCGCCGAACCAGTCCCAACTTCACCCCTACCAGAAGTTCCGTTCCGCTGCGAGGTCATTTTCTCTCTTCTATCTTCTTTCTTGATATTTCTTTGTCTTGAACTTGTGTCTTGTGCATTTCTCTCTTGAATCTTCGGACAAGGGAGGAGGAACTTCCGTGGACCCTTTCGTCCTTACGGACACCCCAAATTCCCACTTCGACATTTGCCCTAAGTCCCTCGAAAAAACCACGGTTCAAAAAAAGCCGAGGGCGAAATAGATTTCTTAAAATTATAATTCAGCCAGATGTTCGGACTTCGGAAAAGAAGATCTCCCGCCATAGACGCCAACAGCAAACACAACAGCAAACTTAAACAAAAACGGAAACGAGAACGAGTATCTATTTCTTTCAAAATATTCTCAAATATCTACAAACTTATCATTTTTCCTTTGGACGGAAAGAACATTCAACTTCTCCACAGGCTCCGATGAAAACTACGATCCAATCTAAAACGCCTTCTCGAAACGGAATTCACTTATCTAAACAAAACCCATCTAAACAGATTCGACTTTCCGGACAAAATTCGGACTCGGAAAAAACTTCAAAGATTATTTAATTCCCTATTTACTTGATTTCCTTCCTATCTAAAACCGAGACATCGAAGCCCGTGCCAAACTTGAAAAATGTATGCGCGTCCGTCTGATAAATCAAACCGTGGCAAAATAATCAACGTAAAAGCATTTTCTTTTACTCAATTATTCATTTATTCATTACAGCGTAAATGCGAATTTAAGGAAAAACAGAATTTATTTTATTAAAACGAAAAGAAATTAATCAATTAATGACTGGCCTGGCATTTGGTGTAGCTTCTCCAAGCACTGTAAAAATTCAACTTCACGCCGCTGCACTGTTCGCTTCTCTCGAAGAAGACAGAGCTCCTCTTGCGTAGAATGGAGAATGGCTTCCAAACTTGTCATCTCGCCCTCCTCCGGCGTGCGCGTACAAATCCTTTTTCTCGTCCTCCTTATGGAAAATTCTCGTGTCTCATCGTTCTCGGTTGGTCTTTCGATATTTCCCGACGCGACGTCTATTATTCACTATTCCGAACGAAATCCCCAAAATGTCGCATTTCCACGACAGTCTCTCGCGTCACACTCGCGCTAGAAAAGGAAGAGACAGTTTAGAAAAGAAACACAAATTTTATTATGCACTGAAGCACGAGAGCAATAACAAGAGCTTTCACAATTAAATAAGAATTCACCGCGACACGGCTCAAACGCGCGCCGCGACAATTCTCTCATCACAACAACGCTTGACAACCGCTTGACGACCGCGTCGGCAAAGAACGATCTTCAGGTTGGAAATCGGGGGGGAAATATGAGGGTAGCGTCGAGCAGAACACCGCTCGATCGTAACACTATATATACATATATATTGTTACGTCCGTGTTCTGGACGAAAGATAATATCTCTCGTCAAGAGGAGGAGAACTCGGGTGGACGCACGGAACCTCTCTTGTTCTCGCGGAACGACGTCGTGATGCCGATCCGTGAGTCGAACGCGCGTTAAGGGGGCAGGGATCGGGTCAGCGTCGGCGACGTTATTACCCTTGCCTGCGCCCGCGCTATCGGTGGTCCGTTTTAAGTCAGAGAACCGAATCTCTTTGATCAGGGATGGACCTAGTGCGATCCTCAGAGAGCCGGGAACGGCGCGGGGTCAAGTTTTAAGGGAAAAAAAATTATTTAGACGGAATTCTGATTAATTAATTTAATAATAAATAATAAGAATGAATTACAATGTTCTGTTTGCGTACAAAAAAAAGAGTTGAGGTATTCGTTACAAAAGAAAAATTTTATACATAAAATATAGAAAATGACCGCGGACAATGGAAAATCTGGATTTATATACCCAATTGTTCTAATTAGGGTAAAAAGTTGGTGATCGCGAGCATGTCTATAAGATCGAGTTGCAGGTGTGGCGGGGGATTAGGGTGCGCGGTGCGGAAAGCCTTGATTGGGACGAGGTAGGGAAGAGGATCACGGGAAATATACATAGGAACGGTATCGGTTATTTTGTGTTTGGAGATCTGGTCCCAAAATTGCTTATCGGGTTTAGATTTTCTTTGGATGAAGAAGGTGCCAGGAGGTGGATGGGTGGGAGAGCGAGGAAATTGACGGACGAGGTAAAAAAACTTTTCCACGTCAAAGTTTTCTGGAGTACACTGGTTTTCGAATTCGGCCGCGGAGCGGAGGGCGGAGGCGTACTGATGCAGCGAAATGTTGGCTAGCTCCGGCTCTACTTCTATTAATTGCTCCGCGAGTTCTTCGGCGTGGGAGGTTCCGCGACGAATCCGCTTATTCGATTTCTCCCGACGGTGTCGCAATGCCCGTTTTGTTCGTCCGTTCCGGATGGCATTTGTTTGGTTCACTATATAAAAGAGAGTCAGATGAAAGAGAAATTGAGGAATCGAGATGAGGCAGCTTCACCGAATCAATCGGCGGCTTGCCAGGTTGGAATGTTGTGGAATCGGGGGAGGTAGCTTCACCGAGTTAATCGGCGGCTTGCCAAGTCGGAGTGTGAAGAAATCGGGAAGGCAGCTTCACCGAGTTAATCGGCGGCTTGCCAATTTGGAATGTTGGAGTGTTTTAACGAGATAAATAAGTAGACGTCGCGAACCAAACTGCCAGTTATCGCGAAAAAATGATGAAGTTGGACTTACTTTTGTTGTAGCGGCCGCTGGTGATGGTCAAGTACTGCAATGGCCAGACTGGATCGTTGAATCACGCGAGAATAAAAATCGCGCACAGAATCTAACTGACAACAAGATTTGCTGACTATTTCGGATGGTCCCGACCGTGAATGTAACGGTGAGAAGCAGGAAGAAGAAGAGAGCGATCCGCTCCAAGTCGCGGTTTTTAAAGGGTTCCGGAGGGGTGGGAATATCTGAGGGCGTGATGGATTTCCGTGTTGGCTTGTCGAATGATAGTTTAGGAAAATTGTGAATATAGAGGAAGGAGGGGAGCGGTGTTCTGTGAATTGTGGTTGTTTTTATATTTCCAGATTTCCCAGCGAATGGTAAAATTAGTTAATAAAAATTTTTCGGCGTTCCACATCCTCAATCATTCATTGGTGTGGCCGTCAACGGCCGCTAATCGTTTCTTCTTGATTGGCGTTTCCCTTAGTTTCCCCACCAATTTGGGGAGTGTCACCCTCGAACGATCAGAAGCGTTTCTTATCCGTTAGGAATTTGTTTTTGTTAATGTTAATTTTTTATTGGTAGGTCATAAACTTGTCGGTGCCGACAAAGCTGTTTATCCCAATTTTTTGATAGCGAGACATATCTCGAGAGGAAATTTTGTTTATTTAGGATTTCCTTAGATCGTTCGAAGCGCTTCGTTTATGGCAGCCGTTGTTTTTCTCTTCCCGAAAGAGAGAAATTCATGAAGTCCCCCGGACGTAACAATATTATAGTTTTACATGAAATGCATTCATATAGTTAGTCATAGAGTAATGCATTCCTTTCATGTTACGATTGATAACAAACTCGAATATTTACATAGCGAATTAAAATATTGTCATAACATGATAATAATTTGAATTAAAATTATGTTGGAATATATAATGGAATTATTATGTTATAATGTATATATAATTTGACAAATTAAAATTATGTAATAAAATAATAATTCTATGATTTAAAAATAAAAATGTCTTAAAAATAAAAAACATAAAAATAATCTCGTATTTAATTTCTATTATAATCCCGTTTTAATTTCTATTATATCATGACATAATTTATACTTTAATTTATCAAACTTTTATTATATCGAAATGTAATTTTAATTTATTAATAAAAATTAAAATTATTTTCAAAGAATTTTTTAAAATTTTTAATAAAAAGAATTTTTTATATACTACTAAAGTGTAAAACGACTTGCTATATTTTTTTATGTTTTTTTTGTTTTACACTTAACTAATTCATTATTGTAAATAATTTAATTCTTATTTTTAATTAATATTATTTTTAATATTATTTAATATTATTTAATATTATTTTTAATATTATTTTTAATATAACATCATTTTTAATATAATTTATTATTTATAGTAATACTTTACTTTATATTTTTTATTCATTAAATTAATACATTTATCATTTATTTACTTTATTTTTTATTAGTATTTAATATGTACTTTCACACATGTAAAATATATAAAATATTTTATTAATAACGGATTTGTATATTTATATACAATGTATATATATTATATATGTATATATTTGAATTTACTTCATATATATATTATAGATTTTAGCAACTAAGATCCTGCTTGTCGAGAAATTGTTTGCTATGTTTCTCTTAATTTTTATTAACATTTACTCAGTTACTTGTAATAATGTATTGTTAATATTTATATATAATTATTATATATATAATATTATTATTATATATATAAAATTATAATTATATATATTCTTAATTTCTAATATTTGTATTCATTACAGAGATTGTTTATGATTTAAATAATGTTAACATTTTTAGAATGTCTCTTAAATCACTTAAAGCACTATCTTAAATCATATAATATTTAAATTTAAAAGCAAAATTTTGCTAAAAATATAATATTATAAAATTAAATTGTATTTAAGTTCAAAAAATTTCTTATATAATTGAAGTTTCTTTAAATTAAAAAATAAGTAAATATTTTCATTTAGTAATAATATCTTTACAATTTTAATAGGTAATTCATTTGATGGTATTCAAGCGTGTGCGGAATTGAGACGCCGTTCGCTGAAACGACCCTCAATTGAGGATCCGATGGATGATAGAATGACGAGACTTCTTGAGATAGATCACATCAATTTAATGAGTCAACTTTTACAGTGAAATGTACAGATTGTAGAGTTCGACGATAGCGTACGCGTTGAGAAAATAGAATATATATTCGCTAGGTAGATTGCACGCACTGGCTTGAATGGTTCGTACGAATTGCGTGATGAGAGAATGTCCGCAGTGTGATGAAAGAATGATCGCAAGCTCTTGCACCTTGATCGAACTTAACGAATGATTATGTGCTGCTTCGTCAAGCTGAGATACGCGCACTTATCATTGAGAATTTGCTCTTTGAGAATGCACACAGTAAATATTCTCGAGTCCAAAGGCACTTGAATCCTGAGAAGGCGAGAGAGAATGAGAACCAAGAGTTCGTCACGATTCAGAAAAGTCTCTGCTTCACCGAAAATCTCTCGCAACGACGATTAACACGTAATGTTATTACGAGACGAGTGAAATAACAAGTCTAAATTACGACACGAGCTAAAAACAAACAAGAGCGATAGAGAATGACAAGAGCACTGAGTTTTGACGACGGTGCAGCAGAGCACGGTGTACTTTTTATGAGCAAAGATTATGGTCGACTGACTGAGAATTTTGGTAACGAGAGCTTTTCGAGAAGCTTGCATCATCCGATCGATTTCGTCCTACCAGTGATCGACACAACGAATCATGTAATTTTCGGCCAATTGATAGCTTACACGTTCCGTCGATTGCGAAACGCCGTTCCGAAGGGTGGCTGATAAGTATAATTACTTTCGCGAGGTAGGTATCAACAGGCTACCTGGCACCATTAAATGATTAAATGATTTAGGGTAATCGATTGCCGCGGATCGTCACGCGCGCTTCGCGTGTTCCGTGTCGCGCATTTAGACGCGATTTACTTATAATACTTATTATAGCAATTTCGAACAAAGTGAGACTACCGAGAAATTCAAATTACAATAATGAAATGTTCAATATGAGTTATTAATTCGCTCAAATATAATAATTGAAAATTTGGGAAAGTATGAGCCCAAAAGTACATTTAAAAGTACATTTTTTTTTAATCTATCTCTACAAAATTAATTGATATTGCAAGTACAACTGATCATGTCAGTAAGTTTTAATTTATTATGTAAATTATGTATTCAATACATACATCAATATATTATGTACAATTCCAAATTTTGTTTTACTTTTGATATTTCTTTTTCATAAATTAATAATTACTTAATATTTAATTAAATGTTTTTATATTTTCATATAATTAATTAATTAATGTTTATATATTTAAAAATTTTAGAAACATATGTTAAAACTAATTTTGTTAAAGTACATGATAATAAATTAAACAAAATAATTGGGTGTGGATTACAGATGGTACATATAAATTAGAAATTTATATAGTAAATTTAATCAAAAAACTTATTTGAAATTAAATATAAATAAATGTGATAAAATAAAAGTTATAGGAATTTACAAAAAACAGGTAATATATAATATATTAAAATTTATTAATAACTTAGAAACTTATAATTATCTATAATTTTATAGCGGATCCAATTTATTTAATTGTAATAAATAATTTAATTGATATACAAAAATTAAATGGACGAATGTCTTCACCGTTATTATTAAAAGGAGTCCAAATGCCTATTAAAAGAAAAAAATTATAAAATTACAAATATACAAGAAATAGAAGTAAAAACAGAATTTTATTATTACTAAACAATTTTTATTTTTATTAAATATTAAATAATCTTTTTGAATTTATAAAAATGTTATACATGTTATAAATTAAATTAAAGAAATGTTTCATATTGAAACATAACTTATTTTTGTAATTTTGTATTTACAATATTTAAATACTATATTTTATTATATAATTATTATTTATTATATGATTTTAAAATACTCTAAAAACTATAATGTTATTTAAATCATAAACGATCATTAAAACATGTATGCAAATGTCACTAATTAAAAAAATAATCATAGCTAATTTTAAAGCGGATGATATGTTGCTACAATGTATTGATGGATCATCCATAATGGACGTATGGATCGAGTAAAGATAAAATATTTGTTTTTAAATGAGTTATGATTATTTTCTTAATTTGTTGAAATTTGAATATACGTCTCAGTGTATATATATTTGTGTATATATATATATATTAGGTGTACAAAAAAGTTTTGAGCTTTAGATTTCATACAACCGAAATAACAATTTAAATTTTATATATCTTCCCGCCCTTTTGCGGTTTTAAAGCGTTGACATTTGGCCTTCTAAAATGCCATACGGTTTAGTGTTTGATGCACATAACCTCAAAAATCAGTAGTGTTCACGATGGCAATAACAAAAGAGCATATTCGATTTTCCATCCACTTCGCGTTTCATCTAGAGAAAAATGCTGCTGAAGCCACTGCAATGATTTGTGCTGTATATGGAGAGAACGCTGTAAGTCATACTACATGTAAAAGATGGTATCAAAAATTTCGCCAAGGAGATTTCAGTCTTGAAGATAAACCGCGTGCTGGACGCCCTCAAAAGATTGAAACGGATTGCAAGCACTGCTGGATATAAACTCTGCGCAAACTGAAAAGGAGCTTGCAGAACAGCTTGGCGTTACGCAGCAAACCATTTCCGTACGTTTACGAATATATATGTATATTGTAATATATGTATATGTATATACGGGGAAAGGTTCAGAGAGACAGCAGATGGGTTCCGCATGAATTGTCTGAAGACAACAAAAATCGTCGGCGTGACACTGCACTCACTTTGCTTCCAAAGTTCCGGAAAAAAGATTTTCTGCACAAAATCATTACAGACGATGAAAAGTGGATTCTTTATGATAACCCGTAAACGTAGAAAATCATGGGTTGACCCTGGTCAACCTTCGACATCGACGCCAAAGCCCAATATCCATGCCAAGAAGGTTTTGCTCTGTATCTGGTGGGATTGGAAAGATGTGTTGTATTACGAGTTGTTACAACCGGGTGAAACAATCACGGCAGACCGCTACCAACAACAATTGATCAATTTGAGAAATGCATTAGAAGAAAAGAGGCCATTTACTGGCCAAGGACGTCGTAAAGTGATCTTGCTTCATGACAATGCTCGACTACATGTTGCGAAAGCGACACAGGACCATATCTTTGTGTTAGGCTGGAAACTTCTCCCGCACACGGCGTATAGCCCAGACATGGCGCCTTCCGATTACTACCTATTCCGGTCGCTGCAGCATCATTTGGCTGATGCACATTTTGTGAGATTTGAAGAGATACGAAAATGCATTGATGACTTTATCGCTTCGAAGCCGGTGAGCTTCTATCGTCAAGGAATTCGCAAGCTACCCGAAAGATGGTAAGAGGTCGTTGATGCAAACGGGGAATATTTCGCTGATTAATATTTGTTTGTTTGTTTTTGAATAAAGATTGAATTTTACAAAAAAAAGCTCAGAACTTTTTTGTACACCTAATATATATATATTATACATACATATATTTATATATATGTCCCAGTGATTGCTTTTTTAAAGCGAATATGTTTTTACCGGAATATTATATCAATATTGCAGCAACATTTTGTTGGGTTATGTGAATGAACCAACTCGATATTTAGGTGAAATTACACAATGAAAGACATTTATTCAGTGATTATAATATACGAGCAGATAATATGTTGTAGCGTCACTTTAGCCATTCTCTGTAGCATACAGACCGAGTTCATATTGATCGTGCGTAAGATCGCATATCGATTAATCGATACGCTTGTGATGCGCCATCTTTAGATCCTCCAGCGAGAAACCCGCGCAGTTTAAAAAAGAAGGTACTCGGACTGCTTGCCTTCGTACCATGAGATTTCAACATTCCCTTTCAAGCGACTGAGTACTTCTTCTATCCGCAGTTTGTCATCCCCAATTTTTTAATGCAATTTCGATGCATTGGTCCATTCAATGCCTTAATTAGTACATCAGCCGGCATCTCAGTAGACGGCATGTATTGTAGTCTGATGTACTCATATCGCACTGCTTCTCTTATAAAGTGATGTCTCACGTCAATATGTTTTGTGCGTGAGTGAAACACCGGATTTTTAACAAGGTCTTGAGCTTCCTGATTATCATTATGGAGCGTTATCTTCTTCTGGGATCTTACTTCGGTTTCTCCGATGAAGTAATATGTGTATTGCTTCTTTAGTTGCTTCTATGAGTCCTATATTCTGCCTCAGTCGTAGAAAGTGCCACAGTTCGTTGTTTCTTCGCCTCCCAACTTATTGCTGCAACTGACAGTGTGAAGGCGTATCCAGTGTACGTCCTTCAGTCGCACAGGCACTCAGCCCAGTCGGAATCCACGAAACCTTCGATGCCTTTCTTATTCTTCAAATATTTTAGCCCAAGGTTCGCTCGAAAGAAAGAAAAGATGCATAATAGGAAAGTATTGTGTACCAAACACATCAAGTTTCATTTATGAGTTCCCTTCAAGATTAGTAAATGCACAGACCAAAACTATGACACAAATTAAGCACTTGCCCAACGAGATAAAGATTTAAATAAATTACTGAAATATAGCAAAAATTATACAAAATAGGCGCAATAATGACTAAGTGTTTAAAATTAAATAGCAAATATATAGCAAAAGGTATGCAAGTGTACATATAGGGGCAGCCAGAAAATAGCATTATAATACAATAGCTATCTGGTGCCCATGAAAATAGTTTTTCAAGAAAAATTAATTGATAAATAAAATAAAATGAAATTAACAGATAAAATAATGTGATTATATAAATAAAAATTACATCAAATAAGCTAAACCGATTAAAATAAATTCGATTAAAATAAATTCAATCGAAAAAAATTAAATTAAAATTAATATAAGAGAAAATTTGGAACTGTTAATTTAATACTAATCAAAGATAATTAAAATTAAACAAGATGAATAAGTAGAATAATAATTAATGATTAGAATAACATTTATAGGTAAATAATGTAAAAATATAAGAAATATGAATAGAACTCAATTGAATTAATCAGATTAAATTAAACTGACAAGGAGATGGCAAGAATTGCGAAATATTAAATTGAATGAACTATAAGTTCATTCAAAAGGAGAGGTCGAGAGTATAAAAAGTGTAAAAGGGTTTGAATGCATGGGCCTTAGTTTCGGAGAAATTTGCATATAAAGTTAGGCATTCGGCTAGCTGTACGATAAATATTATGAATAGCTCCCAGCTAAAAAGCGTGAAGCACAGTTTAAGGGTCGCGCGTGTAATCTTTTTTTATCTGTAGCGAGGAGAGTTCGAGACCTCACAATGACAATTTTTTTTTTATAACGACTATATTTTGTCGACAAAATTAATTTTTGTTATTATTTATAATAAAATATTAATAATTATACATTATTATTATATGTATTTAAAAAATAACAATTTTTATACATATATTAATGTTTATTTATTTATATTTATTTATTACAAAATTCGGACATTACAGCACAATGTTGTAGGTGAAAATTATAATAAAAACATAATTAATTAATGTAAAAAATTTCGCGCTTATTTGCCAACTTTGACCAAGCAAATTGTATCATATTTTTGTCAGACAGTGTATATTACAAACATTCTTCAACAGATATCTGTTACCTCTAGTACATACACAGATCACGAATTGAAAAATACGTTAGTATTCCTGATCAATATTCTCACGCATTTTCACGAATCAGATAGATCAGTGCAGAGGTCGTTCGTTTATTTTTTTTATTCTATACTAATAATAAAAATGGAAGAAGCAAGTGTAAATCATTCTTGATGAAACAGATACAAATATTGGCAAAATGTGATATTGCAAAAGAAGATTTAACCGATGCCATTGCATATTTTAAAGATTAATATTTTATTTATTTT
Source organism: Pogonomyrmex californicus (assembly GCA_024349325.1). Classification (NCBI taxonomy): domain Eukaryota; kingdom Metazoa; phylum Arthropoda; class Insecta; order Hymenoptera; family Formicidae; genus Pogonomyrmex; species Pogonomyrmex californicus. Next base: position 515,619 of record JAECZD010000040.1, read on the forward strand.
TTTATAAACATCACAGAAAATAATGTAAAAATATTGAATTTTTTCACAGACATGTTGTTACAATTTGATCTTATTTATGCCGATCCATCTGGACAATTTACAAAATCTGCTAAAGAGGTTGCTGGAAAATTGTTCGAAAATTTTGTAAAAATGTTGGGGAAATATACGATTGTCGAGGAAACCGAATATTTTTTGCGTGACGAAACTGAAGCAGACATAGAGGAATTAGAAATGGAGCAAGTCACATCGTCAATGACTGACAAAGAATATGTGCTACCCGAAAAATCTTGTAAAGTAAAATATGATAGAGTGCCTTTCGATGTTAAATTAAAAATCATTATGACTGCAAATCAAATCATCCAACTGGAGCTTTAAATATTTATAAAGAAGATTTAAACAATATTTACGTCATAACAACATGACATGTTTCAAGAAAAAAATTTTAACAGATGGCATTTATAGATAAAATGGACATTGTAAAAAGAAATGTTTATGATCGATTTACCGAAGCACGAAATCAGAAACAATTAGTAACAAGGCGACAATTACAACAGTGGGCTATGGCTACTGCAACTCAATTCCAAAATGTAGAAGAGAAAAATGAATGTGCCTTTCGTTTTGTAGCATCGTCAAAGTGGTTGTCTGACTTTATTAACAATTATAAAATTTCGAACCGTCGCATTATACGATATTTATCCAAAAAGGAAATTAAATCATCGGATGAAATTATGAATTCTGCGATACAGTTTCAAATGTTAATACAGTCAATTTCAACAGACTACAATTCCGATTTTATTGTTAATACTGATCAAACCGATTGCGAATATCGAGTTAGTATTTCAAGAAACGTACACACATACAGATGAAAAGATAGTCGAACTTGCTATAGGCGATTTGAATAAAATAACACATTCGTACACTGCACAATCTTCTTTAACCAAATCAGGAAAATTATTAGATAAAGTATTTGTGTGTTTACAAGAACCGGAAAATATATTTGGAATACGTGTTAAAGTTGAAGTCGATGAATTGTTAAAATTATGCAAAAATGTTGTTGTTGTCTGCTCGAAGTCAGATAAACTCACTTCAAATTTATATGAACAGTAATTTAAAAACAATATTAAAACCTTACGTGAGCAACAATCAATTTTTGCTAATTGTTGATTCTTGGGGAGGTTAAAAAGACATTCACATGTATAATGTAAATTTTATAAATGATAAAAATAAGCCAACATTTAATTTGCAAATTAAACAAAGTGTACTCCGATTTGTCAACCTTGCGACGTTTATTTTTACAGACAAGTAAAAATTATTATTAAGTGAATTCAAAATTATTCAGATATTCTTGTTGACGGAAAAAGAATGGAATTGAATTCTCAATATGATGCAATAAGAATCAATCATTAACACATTATTTATTAAGCGCTCCACAATTTAAAAATATGATATGACAATATGCTTGGTACGCATCAAAGTTGGCAAATGAACGCGAAATTTTTTACAGTGTTAACCAATTATGTTTCCCTACAAACATACATAATGTAAAATGTTTGTATAAAATAATTTATTCTTTCATCAAGTATTTATGGTGTGCGATTCATTTATGTTTCCAATGTTTTTATTTCAATTTTCACCCAACTTTATGCTGCAATGTCCGAATTTTATAATAAATAAAAAGAAATAAATAAACATTAATATATGTATAAAAATTGTCGTTATTTTTTAATACATATAATAATAATATATAATTATTAATATTTTATTACAAATAATAACAAAAATTAATTTTGTCGACAAAATATAGTCGTTATTAAAAAAAAGTTGTCACTGCGAGGTTTCGAACTCTCCTCGACACAGAAAAAAAAGATTATACCAGTCTTAGACTTCAAGCTTTTTGGGAGCTATTCATAATACTTATCGTACAGCTAGCCGAATGCCTAACTTTGTATGCAAATTTCTCCAAAACTAAGGCCTATGCAAACTCAGGCCCTCAAATCCTTTTACACTTTTTATACTCTCGACTTCCCCTTTCGAATGAATTATAGCTTACTCAATTTGGTATTTCGCAATTCTTGCCATCTTTTTGTGAGTTAAGAAATGAATCAGAGATTGAAAAAGAAATAAGAACATTAATGAGTATATTGACGGAATAATTCGCTGAATCCGTCACAGTAGATTACATATTATATAATATTCAGAAGACGTGATCAAACTCGCAAACGAATATTGTGTATTATTTATTGCCACGATGTTCCAGTCACTTATATTCATTTATATCTTCTACTTGTGTTACTTGTGTTACTTATATTACACAATCTATATAGTAAAATATAGTAAAATAAACGGTAATCAAGCCGCGCAGTCATACCGACTTCTCGGACAGCACACATGGTCCCACTCAAGAGAGTTAAAAGCTATACCGTATATATTTCTAGTAAAGTTCACTGAAATCTAGAATGTTTCACTTCAAGGGATCAATCATGTAACTTTAAGTGAAATTTTTTACTTCTCATTTTTCACTTTTTACTTTTCATTTTTCACACCTTGACATTTCACGTGAAACTTTTCACGTACAGCGATTATGTATGTAGCTTGGATGCGTGGAAAGTGAAACATGAAACATAGTTTTCATAGATTTTATAGCTGATGAAAATTATTTTATTGATACAGTATTATATACATCTTTTAATAACCAATTGTATACGTACTACGTACACTTAATCCTAATGCAGTCCTAATCTTCTCTAATTCCGAAGCATATTTATTAATTCCCTAGATTTCTGCCTTTCCGTCACCAAGGTACATGGCGAAAAAGTTCATGTGAAAAATTGCACATTTTCACACATGATTCATACATGATCGTAAGTTCACGTGAAACTTTTCACTTTTCACACCAAGTTACATGATTGTATGGCGAAAAAGTTCACGTGAAAAATTTCACATTTTCACGTTTGAGAGAGTTACATGATCCCACAAAATTGTATATGATCGTAAGTTCACGTGAAACTTTTCACTTTTCACGTTTCCGCCCTAGGGGGAAAGTTACATGATCGATCCTCAGACATTGCGGTCAATCATTATTCACGGTCATATTAATTTTGCCTTCGTTTTCGGTATTCCAACTCATGCGCATGCGTCATTCGCGTCGAAGCGCATTCACAATACGCACTCGCAAGCTACACTAGCTATCGAGCACGTGCAGATAAATATTATTATAAATATTATATATATAGTCCTTTTGACAGAGGCACTCCTAAAAACAATTACAATCCAATACGTAAAATCTCTCGATTAAATGCATTTCAAAGGCAACGAATGACAACTCATTCCATTCAGTAAATCGTACAACTATTTTATACGCACGCGTGACACGTCAACGTCTCGCGCATGCGCATAACATTCATATACCAACGTATTGAACAAATTTTTATAATTATAAAAATTATAAAAACTATAAAACTTAAATGCCGTTCACAATATTATTTATAAAGAATAGAAAAAGCAGGGGGTCGATTACGTATCACGAAATTTAATGAAAATGACAAACTTGAGCGTTCATTCGATTGTGTAAGCAGATATAAGGGTGTGTGCCCACACACCAATCAGAATGATTCTGTTTCGTTTTTTCATGGCCGGGTTCCCCATGGCAACATTGAACGGATTTATTATGGAATACGTGAATTTAACCTGTTATCGAATACATCGTTAGACGACCCGACGTAAAGCCACTAATTGTTCCCTTCACCCGAGAAGACATCTAAAAAAAAAGTAATTTTTGCACGATATGGTATATAGTATTAGTATACATATATATATGATATTATAATATCATAATATTAAATATTATGATATTAAATATTATGATATTAAAATATTTTATCTAAACTAAGATTCGATTGCGCCAACATGATTTTGCTTTAATCGAGACGTAAAACTTTAAATTTATTGTATCAAAGCATTTAAAGTACTTTAATTTGTTTATCTTATTATAATAAGTATAAAGCATTTTAGGTTACGTTTTTGCTTTGGTATTATAGGTATAGTTAAATTTATAGTGACATTAGGAAATTCATCTGTGTTTGAAATGGAATATCTTATTTTAATGTATTTTGATGAGGCAGAAAATGAAGAAAAAAGGAGACGCCAACTAAATTTAAATATAAACCGAAAAAATTTACGAGATACTCAAAATCCATTTGAAATTGAAGAAAATACATTTAGAAAGTTATATAGGTAAGTTTTTGTGTTTGATATAAATAATTATATATAGATATTATATATAAATTTATATAGAATTATATATAGATTTATATATATAAATATTTAATTATATATAATTTAATTAAAATAAATCTATTAATAAATATATATATTATATACACTATATATATTATATACACTAATATATAATATATAACATATATAACAGATTTAACATATACATATATAACAGATTTTATTCATATAGTTTCCTTGTAAATGAATAATTAATAAAAATAATAATAATAATAATAATAATAAGTTAATATTAATATTGATATATACTTATTACATATCGTATTAATTATATATATATATATATATATATATATATATATATATATATATATATATATATATATATATATATATATATATATATATATATATATATTGTGATCAACGCTCCTGAGGACGGTCTCTCATACGAAATTAACTAATTGTTGGGCGCCAGGCACGAGCGTGTGCCACTCTATTATATCAGAAAGAAAATCTCAGGATTGTCCGCTTACAATAAAGTTTGAATTCGTATACGCTATACAACGATCCGGCAGCCCGATTTGATGGTAGAGGGGGGAGTTCGCGGGACGGGGGGGGGGCGCGTGAGAGAGAAGAAATCAAAATAATGCGACAAGAATTAATTAATTAGAGCAACACTAAGAATATCTTTAATTTCGACTCGAATCTCTACATGTGCTTATCTCGATCGCTTTTTCGTGATATAATATATGTCGAGGAGTCTCGAATCGCGCAACCACAAAAGGTACAGAAATCTTCACGTTAACTGAGTAAGGCAGCAATGCGATATAGTACTCGGGAATACACATGGCAACGACGTGTCCGAACTATGCTTCTGCCGGGTGGTTCGAGCTCATAAGACGCCGATTTAATTCGTAACACGTGATCTTATACATCCCGCGAACGACACAGCTATCTCACTCTACAACAGTAAATTCTATAGTAAATTCTATGCGCGGCAATCATGTAGAGTCGTACAAAAAAAAAATTACAATTATCTCGACTTTCCGTGAGTGACGAGGACGAGAGAAAATTTCCGCAACAACTCGACAATCATCACGAGGGAGGCACGTGGCCGGCTCACCGGATGGACAATGGCGATGACGCAATATTGTCGTGACCGCGGGGAACGTTTCTCCGTGAAAGCTTCTTCGAACCAACCCCGCGCGATCCTCGGATCCGCGGGCAAAATCGACTTTACAATCAGAACGTTCACCAGACGGCAACTCTTTTTTCTCGATCTTCTGCCTCTCCTCGTGGCTTGTGATACCTGGCTCCTACGTCCTTACTTACAATAAGCTCCGCACGGAAAAGTGACTCGTCCTCGCGAACCGTGGTAGTCGTCATCTTCTCTCTCCGTATCGATCAGCACCGCGGCGCGATCCGCCGCTAGATCCTTTAGATTTCGGCGCGAATCCTAGATGACCCGCGCTCCGCTGACCCCGCGGGAGATTCGAAGGCGGCGATCCTTCTCGACCGAGCCTGCGACTTCCGAGGATTCTTTTCCGGTATGTCGATCCTTCCGGTGAGAGATGGCTGTCTCTCCCAAGTACTCGTCCTCGTGCTCTTCGGTTCGCTTTCCTCTGTGTGGGATTTCTTCGTTATTTCGCGAGGAGTGGCGCCTCCCCTTTTGTTCGCCCTTCGATCCCCGCGTTGTATGAGTCAGCTTCTCGACTTCTGAAAATGTCGCTCTACAATATGGGAACCAGTATGCAGAGAGGGAGAAATTCGGCAACTATTTAGGGCGATACGACCTGATAATTCTCTGCAGCATTCTCTGCGTATCCAGTCGGCGTTGGTCGTGGCGGGCGGTGATACACAAATCTAGCGGTAGCCGTCAATCTCGTCGCTTTAATCCAATATTGCGGAAGCTAAACTTGAAATGACAGTAGAAAAAAAAAGGAAATTCGCGCAATTATGCACGCAGTTTGTGTTGCCCGTAGCTCGCCTGCGCTCTCGCTCTTTTAACGAGTGAACGCAGGAACCAGAAATGCTCCGAATTGACCCCGTTAATCTTGTGACCGGCGACCTCAGGGCGCTACGTCACAACTCTCTCTTCCCTAGGGAGGACCGAGGAGGTCTTGGCTATCGGCGAACGTCGATAGCTGCCAATCTCGCCAGCAAGAAAACAAAGAAAATCTTTAAAATCCACGATGCTTCTCGTCATCTTCCGGTCGGTCCGCTTCGTAGTCATAGTCGGCCACAGATATGTGTACAAGCGAAAGGGTAATTAGAATAAGTGTAGGCGTTATTTTCTTACACACAAAGATTATATTTTTCTAGTGCCCCGGATAACATAAACAATAACAAAAAAAAGAAAACAAAAAGAAAGAAAAAAATATATATACCGGGAGAAGAAAGAAAAGAAAAAAAAGAATAAAAAAAAGAAAAGGCGAATGCTTAGCCCTAGCGCTTCTCGCTCGTCTCTCGCGCCCGGTAATGCCTCCTCTCGGGGTGATAGGCCTGAACGCTTGCCACTGCTTCTAGCAATTAGGACACGTCCTCATCGTGGTCCCCGGCCGCATCCATAACAAAATAGTCGTCTCGGTCTAGGGCAGTCTGAGTAGCGGTGCGTGAGGGCGTGGAAATTTCAGCAGCCGTCTAGTTGGAGCTGGATGCGTTGCACCCGGGGTCCGAGCGGTACAGCAACTGCGGCAGCAACAACGGTGTCTCTCTCGAGTGGCGTAGGGGTGAGGAAGGCGGGCACCCTCAGGCCTTCCTCCCCTGGTCTCCGTGGGAGTCGCCCGCGACTCCGCCCAGTTTTTCGGGGCTCCAGTTCCCCTGCTAGAACCGCGGCGGCTAGCGATGGCGAGTCTAACCTCCCCGGAAGATGTTCCAGTGGAGACGTTGGGTGGCCGCGTCGACCGGCCAGCGGACGGGAGTGAGGAGAAGGCGGGTTTGGGTTTCAAATAAGAAGGGAGGGTGTGCGTCACGGCGGGGCCCGACCACGAACCAGTCGTGAAAACTCGTAATTATTTTGCGAAAAAATACCACCTCAGTCAGGAATTGAACCTGGATCTCCTGCTTACCGGGCAGGCATCTTATCCTTTCGACTACCGAGGCATGTGATGATATTTATCGCAAATAACATATTTAGAATAACATGTCAACAATACAATGATACATATATATACGTATATTACAATATACATATATACATGTATTCTTTTGAATCTCCACGACCGGTACTCCAGAGAGATAATGGTCCTATTCTCTCGATATATTATATTTATATATTATATATTTATATATTATATATATATATATATATATGATTCTGTTGAGGAAATTCTTTATGTTATTGATACCAACTGCACATGTTTTCCAGAAAAACAAAGTAATAAATTATTCTATTAATTCCAACCGCGCGGCAGCCCGCGCGTTTCCCGAAATTATAAAAGATTATCCGTGTGACCCGCCGCGCACGTGCTTATCATTTCCTACTTCCTGCATCTTGTTTTCCTCAACAGAATAAAGATTTAGTAACTATTTATTTATTTAATTAAATTTTAATAATTCTCGATTCTCGAAAGAGAAGAATCATGTAGTCGATACGATGTAACATACGAAGGTAGTCTGAAAAGTTTGAGCCTTAACATGAAGATGACGTTACTCGTCAAAACCATTCTAGTACTACAATAGTATATGCTTTGAAAGACTTTTGTGAAAATTTCAGCCATTTTGAACGCTCAGTCGTTGTTTGACAGTCGTTTGTGTCAGTTGATGTCAGTATTTTTGTAAAAATAGAAAAAATTGAATATCGTGCCATGATTAAATTCTTACATTTGAAAGGCAATACGCCTGCGCAAATTAAAATTGAGTTGGACGCTGTTTACGGGGACTCTGCCCCATCATTTGCCGTAAAGCTCACTTTGGACCAAAAACGAATTTGAATGAACATTTCCAAGGCCCTGTTGGAGCGGTTCAAGCGAAACGAGTCAGATTTTTTGCGTCGATTCATAACTGTAGATGAAACTTGGATCCACCACTACACTCCAGAGACAAAAGAACAGTCAAAACAGTGGACTGCAAAGGGTGAACCTGCTCCGAAAAAGGTGAAGATGGTTCCATCAGCTGGGAAGGTAATGGCGACTATTTTTTGGGATAGTCACGGAATTGTGTATCGACTATCTTGAAAAAAGTAAAACAAACAATAACGGGAGCGTATTACGCATCATTATTTGATAAGCTGAAGGCAGAAATTGCAAAAAAACGGCCGCATTTGAAGAAGAAGAAAGTGCTGTTCCATCAAGACAACGCATCTGCTCACACTTCGGCGGTTGCTATGTCAAAATTCGAACTGCACTTCGAATTGGTTGACCACCCACCGTATTCACTAGATCTGCCAGCGACTTTTTCCTGTTTCCTAAACTTAAAGTTTCGCTTGGAAAACAGAGAACGAGGAGATCATCGCATACGTAAACGCTTATTTTGCGGAGCAAGACGCCAACTACTATTTGGAGGGGTTAAAGAGGTTAGAGTATGGGAAAAGTGTATCGACTTAAAAGGAGATTATGTTGAAAAATAAAACTTTGACCGAAAAAATATTTGTTTCTATATTATGCTCAAAACTTTTCAGACTACCCTCGTGTATATATATATATATATATTATGTATTATAATTGCTTTTTTAAATTTTAGATTATCTAAAATTGCGACAAGAGATTTAATGGAAGAATTATCTCCTTATATGCCACCTAACAAGAAAACAAGAAGTACAGCGATACCTCCACATAGTAATTAAAGTTAAATTCAAGTAATTAAAAAAAAAGATACTTCTAGAAAAGAAACTTCTTACTATAGCTTAGGTAGAAAACTTATTAAAAAATGACCCATGTCTTGCGAGTAATGTTCCCATGTCACTGGATGCATGCCCATGGATGTCACTTTTTCACTTTGTTCATGGCTAATCGCGCGTATATTTTTACTTGAAATGAAGTTCGAGAAGCGAGAAGTGAACTTTCGACAGAGATACGCAATCGATCCCCTGAGTTAGACACTTCCAACACGAACTCATTGCCTCCGAACAAAATGTTATCAGCCAACGTACACACATGTACAGTATGCCAATACACTCACGCCAGTATTTATTTCTTCATTACTTTTTTATTCAAGGACGTATTTATTCGAGAACGATTGTTCTTTTTATTTGAAATCTCAATCAAAATATTCATATTCTCATTCATTTTTTCACTTATTCTTCACTTATTTTTTCACTTATTCTTCAAACGTGTAAAACTTGTAAAATTCTTGTATAGATTAAAGATTATTCTTAGAAACTATACAAATAGTGAAAAGCATTCAATCTGTGCAAGAATAGAATTTTTACAAGTTTTACAAGTTTGAAGAATAAGTGATAATGAGTGAGAACATGAAGAATACTTTGAATGAAATCTTAAATGAAAAAGATTATAATGATCGGCATTTTCCGACGTGTTCGTTTTTAAACCTAACTTAAGTAAAGATAATAACTTTGCATTTACTTGCAAATTCTGTATGAGTAAAAGAATTATTCGTGGCAGCAAAACTTAATCAACAAATTAAAAGAAACATATAAGTTTTTAATTACATCCTAATATTTATATCATATTTTATATATTTTTATATACAGCAAAATACATACTATTTTTAAAACATAAAATTAAAACACATAATTTAACTTGTTAATCCTAATAGTACAATATTAGCAAATTTATCGGCCTAATACATCTCCAATTTTATATATACTTTTTACATTTCTTATTTATTTTGTAACGGCAAGGCCGTTACGTGTACAAGATATATACATATACCAGGTATATGCATAAGTTTTTTCCGGTTTTTTAGTAAAAAAAGACACGTAATTTTCAAGGGAAATTAATTTTTTTTTTATTCAAAATATTGGCCATCGGCTTCTACCAGGTATATGCATAAGTTTTTTCCGGTTTTTTAGTAAAAAAAGACATGTAATTTTCAAGGGAAATTAATTTTTTTTTTATTCAAAATATTGGCCATCGGCTTCTACCAGGTATATGCATAAGTTTTTTCCGGTTTTTTAGTAAAAAAAGACATGTAATTTTCAAGGGAAATTAATTTTTTTTTTATTCAAAATATTGGCCATCGGCTTCTACACATTTCGCCCATCTTTCAGGTAATTTCTGAATACCATGTCAGAAAAACTGCTTGTCTTTTGCGGCAAACCATTCGTCGAGCCATTTTCCAACTTCCTCGAAATTGCTGAAGTGCTGCTCTGCGAGCGCGTGCCCCATTGATGCGAAGAGGTGATAGTCAGATGGCGCCAGGTCTGGGGAGTACGGCGGGTGCGGAAGGATGTCCCATCCAAGCGATTTCAAAGTGTCTTTCACTGGTTTTGCTGTGTGAGACGGCGCATTGTCGTGTAACAAAATCACTTTGCCATGTCTTCTGGCCCATTCCGGTCGTCTTTCGATTAATGTGTGGTTTAAATTAATCATTTGTTGACGATAGCGTTGTGTATTAACAGTTTCGCCGGGCTTCAAGAGTTCATAATACACAATACCGCTCTGGTCCCACCAGACACAGAGCATGGTCTTCTTGCCGAAGCGATTTGGCCTTGGTGTTGATGGACCGGCTTCGCCAGGTGAAAGCCACGATTTTTTCCGCTTCGGGTTTTCAAAATAAATCCATTTTTCGTCATCCGTCACAATTCGATACAAAAATGATTTCCTTTCGTGGCGTTGAAGCAGCATTTCACAAGTGACTTTGCGATTTTCCATTTGACGTTCATTCAAATCGTGTGGGACCCATTTACCGAGTTTATTGATCTTTCCCATTGCTCGTAAACGTCTGCTGATTGTTTCTTGTGATACATGTAATGCTTCTGCTAATTGCCGTTAAGTTTGAGTTGGGTCATCATCCAATAACTCCTGCAATTGCTCGTCTTCGCATTTTTGTGGTCTACCAGAGCGCTCACTGTCTTTCACATTGAAATCACCACTTTTAAATTGTCGAAACCATGTCTCACATGTTCTAATCGATGGAGCGTGTTCACCATATGTTTCTACCAGCAAACGATGACTTTCAACAGCCTTTTTCTTTTGATTAAAAAGCAATGCGTGCCGCAAATGTTCTTTTTCAGGCACAAAACTCGACATGATCACTGAACGATAAAACAAAGACGCTAGTTTTTGGCGGACTCAACTTGTGTGTGTTTGTAGTTTTAAATGTCAGACGAACAAAATGATGTATGTGTCAAATTAATACGCTGCGTACTTTTCGCTGGCGACATCTCTTAGTTAAACCGGAAAAAACTTATGCACACACCTGGTATATATATATGGTATATATATGGTATATATATATATATATATATATATATATATATATATATACACCAGGTGTATGCATAAGTTTTTTCCGATATATATATATACATATATATATATATATATATATATATATATATATATATATATACACACACCAGTAGTGCTATCTTTTTGAACTTGAAAAGTCCGTGCAAAGTTCAGAAAGATAGCACTACTGGTGTGTATCAAGGTTATATTCAATTAATAGCATCTTTTGAAAGAATACACACCAAGTTTCAGCCAGATTGATCTATTTCTCTGTATTTGGCATTTGTCTGAATCGATGAAGTCGAGTGATTTCTAAAAAATGGAAGAGAATTGTGAAGAGAATGGAAGAGATGAAAGAGAATTTCGTGTATTAATCAAGCATTACTTTATAAAGATCTTTGATGCAGATTCACCATAATGTTTATCAAACTTCTTTTTAGCCTGAGGCGATTTGTCTTTCATAAAGTATCTGCATCTTTGAACAGTTTATAAATGGTTTCAAACATTTCGGAGTGGCCAGTGAGTACAAGTGATGCTGAACGTTCTGGACGCCCTGTTAAGACTACTACTCTAGAAATCATTGATAAAATCCATGATATGGTAATGGATGATAGAAGAATCAAGGTGCGTGAGATTGCTAGTGCCGTGGGCATCTCGAGTGAACGAGTACATAATATTTTGCATCAATATTTGGATATGAAAAAATTATCTGCAAGATGGGTGCCGCGATTGCTCACAATTGATCAAAAACAAAATCGTGTGAAGTGTTTCAAGGAATGTTTGCAGCTGTTCTATATCCATAGGAATTCCACTTTAGGTGTCGTTTCGTCACTGGACGAAACATGGATACACGCTTGAGACCAAAGAACAGTCCAAACGGGTTGCCAGCGTGGAATCTGCATCAAAGAAGGCGAAGACTATTTTTTCGGCCAGAAAAATTATGGCGACTGTCTTTTGGGATTCGCAAGGAATAATATTCATCGGGTGACACCCGTTTGACCACATCCCGATTGACCACTAGCCACTTACAGGGGCCAGCGTCTAGAATTTTTCCACCGTTTAAGCGCTGTGAGTGGCTAGTGGTCAATCAAATAGGTGTCACCCATATTCATCGACTATATGGAAAAGGGTAAAACTATTTCTGTAAATATATTATTCATCGTTATTGGACCGTTTGAAAACCGAGCTGCAAGAAAAACGTTCACGATTGAAGTCAAGAGAGAAAGTCCTTTTCCATTACGACAACGCACCAACTCATCCGGAGTTGTGACCGCAAAATTGATGGAGTTACGGTTCCAACTCGTTCCGCATCCCCCCTATTGTCCAAATTTGGTTCCCTCGGACTATTACTTATTCCCCAATGCGAAAAAATGGCTAGCGGGAAGAAGATTTCATTCGAACGAGAAAGTGATTGCGGAAACGAATGCTTATTTTGCACAGTTAGACCAATCATATTATTCGGATCAACAAACTGGAGCAGCGTTGGATCGACATGAAGTGTATAAGCCTAAAAGAAGACTACATTAAAAAATAAAAAAGTTTATTCCGAAAAATTAAATAGTTTTCATTTTTGCATGGACTTTTCGAATCACCCTCGTATATATATATATATATATATATATATATATATATATATATATATATATATATACGAGGGTGATTCGAAAAGTCCATGCAAAAATGAAAACTATTTAATTTTTCCATATATATATATATATATATATAAATATAGTTTTAAAAATGTATATAAAGTGATACTTTGTATATATCATTAAGGTTTGCGACATAAGATAATATTGTGTGTTACCAAAGACAAAGAGGTCATCAAACGTTGTCATAATTATAAGTTATCCATTCTGCTAAGAACTAAAATAAAAATAAAATCTGGATATAATATTCTATTGTTGTCGATATGCCTACAATCGATAAATATATTAAAGCTTAAAACCTATTCAAATAAATTTGTATAGATGCTATACACATATACGAAAAGTCAATCAATGCGTGTAGAATCTTACATTTTTATAGGATCGATTTTTTATTTCAAGAATCGATTCACTGGATTAATCGAAGCTGTAAGATCTAAAAAATCGAAAATCGAATACAAAAGAATCGATTCTTCGAAAGATCCATTCAAGATCGCCCATCCCTACCGAGCGTACATGTACATGCCTCGACTTTGTGTGCGTGCCACGCGTCTCTCCTCATAATCGGTCCTTCTAAACAAGGAAAGATTCCGGCCTTCAGGCCATCGATTTTGCTGAATTTTTGTTAAAATGTTGTATTAATGTAGATGTAACAGTATATAGCAATATATTATTCGGAAATGATATATTTTAAAACTATTGATGAGAAATTAACTTTACAATAATACGGAAACTAATTTTTTATATATTCAAATTTTTTTTATTCTTTTTGTTTGAATAAAAATGAACAATGCAATATAATAACATATATACGTATATTTATATAGAAATGTATATACATTTATTTATTAGTTTATTTATGTACAAAACAACTTTCTTTACATCATATAAATATCTCGCCTCTATATAAATACATACGTATACGTCTAAACTCATTGTAAACTTGTATTAACACTGTCCACTTTTATTCAAAACAAACCAGAATAAAAAAGTTTAAATATATAAAAAATTAGTTTCCGTATTATTAAATGTAAATATTTTTCTTTGCAAGAAAAAAAATTAACATAAAAGAACGAAAAAAAAAAATTATAAAATGCTGGGACGCGAACACGCGATCTCCACATTTGCAGCGCAGCACTTAAACCACTACGCCACGTCAATCCATGCACTTTACTGCAGTGATACCATACTAAAATGTAACCGTACTACCGTGATACCATACTAAAATGTGGACCGTACTAAAATTCCAACCGTAATTTCTCATCAATAATTTTAAAATATATCATTTCCAAATAATATATTGCTATATGCTGTTACATCTACATTAATACAACATTTTAACAAAAATTCAGCAAAATCGGTGGCCGGAATCTTCCCTTGTTTAGAAGGACCGATTGTGAGGAGAGATGCACACAAAGGCGAGGCACGTAGATGTGCGCTCGGCGTTTCGGCCACCTGGGAACGAAAGAAGAAGCTAGAAATACTATTGTCTCTCTCGCGCTCACGACATAGTATGAGAAGAAAATAGAAATATTTTCGTACTCTTTGGCGCTTTATCGCGCTATGCGATGATCGAGCGTCTCCGATGTTTCGCTCACTATTGTTGACATATTGTTGACGTATGAATTAAAAGAATAATCATACACAATGTATGAAAGAAAACAAAAATCGTTACATATTTATAAAATTTATTATAATTACTTGTTATATAATTTTACGTATAAAAATGCATATATATATATATATATATATATATATATATATATTAGGTGTACAAAAAAGTTCTTTTTTTGTAAAATTCAATCTTTAGGTGTACAAAAAAGAGCTTTTTTTGTAAAATTCAATCTTTATTCAAAAACAAACAAAAAAATATTAATCAGCGAAATATTCCCCGTTTGCATCAACGACCTTTTGCCATCTTTCGGGCAGCTTGCGAATTCCTTGACGATAGAAGCTCACCGGCTTCGAAGCGATAAAGTCATCAATGCATTTTCATATCTCTTCAAATCTCACGAAATGTGTATCGGCCAAATGGTGCTGCAGCGACTGGAATAGGTAGTAATCGGAAGGCGCCATGTCTGGGCTATACGCCGCGTGCGGAAGAAGTTAGCCTAACGCAAAGATATGGTCCTGAGTCGCTTTCGCAACATGTGGGCGAGCATTGTCATGAAGCAAGATCATTTTACGACGTCCTTGGCCAGTAAATGGCCTCTTTTCTTCTAATGCATCGCTCAAATTGGTCAATTGTTGTTGATAGCGGTCTGTCGTGATTGTTTCACCCGGTTGTAACAACTCGTAATACAACACACCTTTCCAATCCCACCAGATACAGAGCAAAACCTTCTTGGCGTGGATATTGGGCTTTGGCGTCGATGTCGAAGGTTGACCAGGGTCAACCCATGATTTTCTACGTTTAGGGTTATCATAAAGAATCCACTTTTCATCGCCTGTAATGATTTTGTGCAGAAAATCTGTTTTCCGGAACTTTGAAAGCAAAGTAAGTGCAGTGTCACGCCGACGATTTTTGCTGTCTTCGGACAATTCATGCGGAACCCATCTGCCTTCCTTCTGAACCTTTCCCATCATATGTACGGAAATGGTTTGCTGCGTAACGCCAAGCTGTTCTGCAAGCTCTTTTCCAGTTTGCGCAGAGTTTATATCTAGCAGTGCTTGCAATTCGTCCGTTTCAATCTTTTGAGGGCGTCCAGCACGCGGTTCAACTTCAAGACTGAAATCTCCTTGGCGAAATTTTTGATACCATCTTTTACGTGTAGTATGACTTAGTGTTCTCTCCATATGCACAAATCATTGCAGTGGCTTCAGCAGCATTTTTCTTCAGATAAAACGCGAAGTGGGTGGAAAATCGAATATGCTCTTTTGTTATTGCCATCGTGAACACTACTGATTTTTGAGGTTATGTACATCAAACGCCAAACCGTATAGCATTTTAGAAGGCCAAATGTCAACGCTTTAAAACCGTAAAAGGGCGGGAAGATATATAAAATTTAAATTGTTATTTCGGTTGTATGAAATCTAAAGCTCAGAACTTTTTTGTACACCTAATATATATATATATATATATATATATATATATATATATATACCAATGTTAATGTTCATCAATATTTTACAACGAGAAAATTGCACAAACGTAAAATAAATATTAATTATATAATTATATATTTAATTAAATTCTTGCTCCTTTCGAATTGTGGAATTAGCACGGACACACACACACCGGAATGAGATTTTATCGACAGTGTCAGAAAATGGAACTCGCTACTTGGCCTTCTTTCACATAGAGCATATTTCACGGAATTTCGAGAAATGTGTAATTAATACAACCAATTGCTGATTAGGGTTTCTGTTGTACTCTCTAACAGAAATGCTAAACTAATTTGTGATTGATTTTTGTAATCTGCTTATCTGGAAAAGTACGCTTTATGGGGAACCGAGACTTTATGTACGAGTATATGTACGAACAAGTAAATGTGAACCTAATCTGTAAGAATGTATTCAGAAGTCATTATGGACCCTGACCCGTTGTTATTAATAATATGGAAGTGATGGCAAAAGTAGAAGAAAATGAAATAATCTCAACAACAGAAAATTAGACGGTATATTTTAAAATTGTTTGGAATATGGACTGATGATATATCAACAAGAAAAAATTCGTCATAGAATGTGAGTGCGTCCGATATTCGCAGAAAGACGAAGATTATTACAGAGTGACAGTGACAATCTAGTCAAAAAATGGAATTTGAAGAAATTATGAAATGTTCTACAATTATTATAGAATGTCCATAGAAATATTTAATCACTTGTTAGATATTGTTGGACCACGTTGAAAAACATTATAAATTAAATTATATATATATATATATATATATATATATATATATATATATAAGATTCTTGTACTTTTTAAATTTAAATAAAGTAACCGTTTTGTCAGGAATTAATGTCCGTTTTTCTAATTATTGTCTATGATTTAATACACGCACTGAGAGAGGTGACCGGCACGTATTGGATACTGGAGCAGGTATAATAACTTTTAACAACAACTTTAATATAATGCGGTATAACTATATTTTCACTGAGTCTACCCGTAATACAACAATTTAACAAATATCGCCAGTAACAATATCTCGACTATATTCACTACAATGGTTTCGACTATACGACTTGAACTCTCGCGGATGACACGTCCGTATCATTCGCCGACTAGGGAGAGAGTTCCCGTCGCTCGCTGCTCCGCGCATCGGATCACGTTCGGTGATTTCAAAGTTAACAAAAATTGCATCAGCCCTTGTCTGATTGGTCCTTTCCTAGTGTCACTCACTCGTGTCGTGTTCGAACGAGAGGCGCTCTTTTGGTTACTGAACAGCACTCATGGCGCCATCCACCGGTTGTCCTAGGGACTTCTTAGTAACTTTCTTACATATATGTATATATATTATTTATTATTAATTAATTTGATATAATGATTTAATTAATCATTATTATATTAATTAATTAACTTATCCTAATTTGATTTTTATTCATTTTGTCAAAAAACTCTAATTATTCGCTGTATGTGTTTCTTCCCCAAAAAAATTAGATTCAACGTAACAATAATAACGTAAACAACATAAAGTAACTAAGCGGAATCTGATGTTCAAGTGAAACGATGTGATTGGTCGGCGCAAGTTAAACTTACGCAAGTTATGCCGCATGTGACGGCATCCTAAGTCTCGGTCTACAATAGTGTCGGTCCACAATAAGTGATTTAAGAATAATCAACTATGATTGGTCAATTTCTTACGACTTAAAGATTAAATATTTATTGTGGACTGACACATAGGTATTTAATCTTTAAGCCGTAAGAAATTGACTTATCATAAGCGATTATTTTTTTCATATTTGATTATGATTGGTCAATTTCTTACTTCTTAAAACTTAAATCACCTATTGTGGACCGACATTAAGGGTCGGTCCACAATAAGTATTTAATCTTTAAACCGTAGGAAATTGACCAATTATAGTAGATTATTCTTTTCATATTCGATTATAATTAGTCAATTTCTTACTTCTTAAAGCTTAAATCATCTATTGTGGACCGACACTAAGTGGTGTCTACAATGAGACTTTAAGCGTAAGACTTAAGAAATTGGCCAACTACAATCGATTATTCTTCTATAAATCATGATTGGCCAATTTCTTATGTCTCAAAGTCTTATGTCTTAAAGTCTCATTGTAAACGCCGCTTAAGTGTCGGTCGACAATAGCTGATTTAAGCTTTAAGAAATAAGAAATTAATCAATTATAATTGAATATGAAAAAAATAATCGACTATAATTTATCATAGTCGATTATTTTTTTCATATTTGATTATAATTGATCAATTTCTTACTTCTATTGATAATTTCTTATGGTTTAAAGATTAAAATACTTATTGTGGACCGACACTAATAATACAGTACCAGAGAGAAATCTGAGAGCGACCATCCCGGCCTTTTTCGTGGGACCATCGAAACCCCCCCGTACACTAGCGCCACAGTTCCATTTTAGCATGTTGAAACTAAGGGTGCTGTCACATGCGGTGTAACTTGTGTAAGCGTAATCTGCGTATTCTAGTATTTTACTAAACACGTTACGTCATTCTGGAAACCTTCTTTCACATAGATAGTATTTCGCAGAATTTCGAGAAATACGTAATTAATACAACCAATTGATAATAGGGTTTCTGTTGTACTCTGTAACAAAAATGCTAAACTAATTTGTGATTGGTTTTTATAATCTGCATATCTGGAAAAGTACACTTCTTGGGGAACCGATACTTTATGTACGAGTATGCTACGAACAAGTCAAGTAGATGTGAACCTAATCTATGAGAATGTATTCAGAAGTCATTATGGCTCTTGACCTATTGTTATTAATAATATGGAAGCGATGGCAAAAGTGGAAGAAGATGAAACAATCTCAACAACAGAAAATTAGAATTACGCTTACACAAGTTACGCCGCATGTGACGGCACTCTTAGGGTGCATATCGCAGATCGCGCGTATCGGAAATCTGACCAATTGTGGACGTTCCGCTATTTTCGATACGCATTCCGCCGAATCCATTATTATAAATTTCGCGATTGTCAGATTTTCGATACGCATGATACGCTCCATAGGACAGCACCCTTAGGCTGGTGTCCCATGACGCGGAAATTCACAGCAGAACGGAACGCGCAAACCAATCACAGCGAAAGAACTAAAAGAAAACTCATTTATTCTGTTTGTTTTTTTGCTGTGATTGGTCCGCGGGTTCCGTTCTGCTGTGGATTTCCGCGCCATGGGACACCAGCCTTACTCCGCACCTCGTCATTACACACAAAAGTTGTTGCTATTGGCGGAATGTTAATTTGCTGTTAGAAATACGCCATATGTTTTATCGCGCATTACGAACAGGTCCATTGATACCTTCGGCGCGCAATTCGCATAATTCGAAAATCGCTACGCAGTTTTGTGACGCGGCTTCACCATCGCGAAAGAAGGTGTTTTTAGGAGGTATAAAAAAATTTGCTACGCGAGATACTCCATTGCACAACGATTGTGCTTCGTCATTTTGTACGGTAAATTTAGTATATTGTATATTCTGTATTTTAATTTCTATGTATATCCTCATTTTGATAATGCAAATCAGCGAGGACAAAGACATCTCGAAGAAGATGGCTGATATAACGATTGCAGATGGTTAATATCTACTAATTATATTAAATACATATAGGCATTATACTTCTATTAAATTATTTTATAAACAGAGATACATCAAGAAAAAATATCGTCTCAGTAAATACTTAGTCCAGCACTTGTAAATATATCAAATAAAAAAGATAAACCCAGAAACCAATTCCTTGGACTCCACAAAAGCGGCTGCAACATCAGATACAAGAGAAAATACCTACAAAAAGTATGTATTTGGATATTTTAAAATTATAAATTGGAAATAAGCAAAAATCGTCATAATGGTTGAGAAATTTGAGAAATTTAAAATTGTCTCTGCTCTCTTTTATTTGGAAGATTATTTGGCATTATTTTTTATTTACTTAATTTTTAATTTTAATTCTTTCTATATACTACTTTTTAGTTAACTTTTGACACTTTCTGCTCTTATAGAGGATGTGGCAGTACTGCCTCCTGAATTATTTAAAGAGAACATGAAGATATTAGCTTTTTTAGAGGAAATTGAATTAAAGTTATATTTAGATGATTCCGAGATTGTTAAACGTTCAAAAGGGTTAATCATCGATCAGAGGATCTCCTTAATTATAATCAGCTTAAAAAACAATTTCAGAATGTACAATTTAGTTGTAGAGTGAGTTTTTTAATTATGTAAACTTATAAAAAGTATATATATATATATATATATATATATATATATATAGTATATATGTATATATATATATATATATGAACTTGTAGAGAAGTCTAGAAGACAAGAAACTTTGATTTGAAGAAAATTTTAAAAATTCTTTATGTTCTGATTAGCAATTGGACACACCACAAATTAATCATCCGATATCGGCAGTAAATCTATTTATGCAACCATTGCATTTACCTAAATGTTGGAATGCTAACTTAAAACGCGATTCTTTTGCTCATTCTATTAGTAATGTGACTGATAAACTCATGCAATGTAAAATTTTATTTAAACATTTATTAAATATTTACATTGATGAAATTTTAAATAATTATGTCTTTAATTTCAGCTCAAGAAGTGATATGTATAGAGATAGATACTAGACGAAATCTTCCTATGGAAGATTTGAGTGCATTTGGGAAAACAAATATCATAATTAATTGCTACTGAGCCTACTGTGCCTAGTATTAGGTTTACAAACATCATACCGATAACAAATATAATTCATAATATTTCATGAAATTGAACAGACATCAATGGTACTAGAAATGCCTCCAGATACAATGTGACTGTAGAGGAAAGTACTAGGTAATAATCTATTTTATCGCGAATGCTCGTAGCTAATTTGATATTTATATTTGAAACAAGTTGACGAAAATAGAAATTCAATTATTTAAATAACTTTATTATATATTTTATATATGTTTATAACACAAATATGTATGTGCAAGCGTGCGCGCGCGCGTACATACATATTTAATCTATGAACTTGTTAGTATTTTATCAATTTCTTATTTTTAATATTCTTTATGTTTCTTTTATGTTTTAACATTGCAATTTTTTTTACATTAATATCTAATTTAAATTATATTTTAGGATTGTTGATCATAGGACAGGACAAAAAATAACAAGTAAAAATGATAGTGTAGAAAGCTTCGAAGATATAGAATTTTTAAAGAAACAGCAATCCCAGAGCATACATCTTTCACAATCTTGTACCACGTAATTTGAATTTTTCTTTTATCTTGAAGTAAAAACTGAATGTAACAACATTCCAAGTACATATCCGATAGCTTTCATGGATAAATGTTTATATGTGAAAACTTAATCTTGGAAATATGAAGAAAGAATTAGATTTTTATTACTTTGTTTTTTTCTAAGAAGTTCACATAATTCTTTTCTGTGAGAAGGAGTGGCATGTTGTTATCTCAAATCTATTATTTATTAAAAAATTGTTTAATACTTAATAAAAATATCATTTTTACTATACCAGTTCAATTGAGACATCACGGCCTTCACTGACAAGTCAAGAGATTTTGGCTTTGTTGAAAGTTTTATGCAACAAATCATATGTTAAATTCAGTGAACTCATTTCTAAGGAAACGCACACGAAAGATGACGCTGCTACCGCTTTTGACATACCTCTCCGTAAGTATTATTATATTTATAATGTTTATTGTTACTTCGAAAAATAATAAATTTTATTTTATTTTCCTTTGTTGTGCTAATTAAATATTAGCTATACTTTGTTTTGATTTTGATAATTTGTTATTTTAAATGTGTTATTTATAGAGTTACATGCGCAAAAGAAAATTGTTTTGCAACAGAAAAAATGTTAGCGCATTCTGTGGATTTTAAAGTACGGTCTAAACATAAACATAATTGAAATATAAGTTATATATATACTTTAATTATATTTAATTATTAATATAGATAATATAGATAAAGCGTTAATTATAGTATCTTTTATATAACGATATTTATTTAAATTATTTTTAATACATTTAATATTTATTGAAAAAAAAATGCAAAGTTTTATTAACTTTATAGTATGTTTAGATAAAATATTAATTGCAGTGTTCCCTTGAATTATTGTCATTGTTATTTAGTAAAATATTTTATATTTTAAAGTTTGTTTTTAACGTTTTTATGAAAAATAGATAAAAATTTAATACGTAGCATGTATTACCTGATATGTATTTTTGTTATATCTATGTTATAATTTTATTTTTATAAGAGATAGTTCGCATCTCTACTCATAATTATTTTTTTAGCACATTACAAATTACAAATTATTATATTTTATTGTTACTTTATGAAAATTGGAATAATTTAAAAAAAAAAAGAATATTTGCTTTATGTATTCAAAAGATTATAAATATTCGTGCAAATATTTACGCGAGTGTACGCTTATTGTAATAATCAGTGGCACTTTTTTAATATTGACAATGTTAAAATATAACATAATAAATCGTTTTGTGTTTAGTTGTATTTTACAATATTTATTTAAGAAATGTTTAAGAAAAAATTTTAAAAAGTTACAAAATTTTAATAAAATTTGCCCTAATGTATATAGTTTTCTTAAATATTAATAATTTTTAAATATTATTCTTTATAACAAATTCTTAATTAATACCTAATTTAATTTTAAAATAAATATCGCTAAATATAACTTCTATTAAATTTATATTTTAAAAGATAAATCGACATATGCATAATTATATCCATGATTATATCCAACAAATTGGAAATAGATCAACAGAAAATTGAATTTATCTAATTGTTTGTCATCTAGTGTTTTAATATTTTGAAAATCGCGACATCTTGATCATTTCGATACTTCGAAAATCAAATATTCTTCGGAACATTTCAAATATAGAGATTAGTCAAAATGGTTTTCATTCGAGTCACATCTCTTTCATACTTTTCGCCGTTACTGCGCGGAAATAAATCTTGGGCATAAGATAGAAGATTTCTGCAAAATTTCGATTATATTAACATTATATTGTCATGGGCGGCCCATTGTCCCGCTGATCGCTAATGAAAATACTCGAAGCAATGCCAGTTTCTCGACAGATTTGAAATCACGTTCACGGGATAGAATCACTATGTGTCGTTTCATATGAAGCGCAAAAAGAAGTTTAACGCGCATAAAAATAATAGAAATAGGAAGTATCTCGCGAAATGTTTGAAACTTCTCGTAAAGAAGTGTATTACAGTGAGAAAAAAAATTATTGATTTAAAAAAATATTTGATTCAACTATATACACTGGTCACGGGCTGTCAAGCAAATATTTGTAAATTAAAAAAAATATTACGTTGTAATAAAAACAAAAATTAAGTTGTGCGAAAAGAAATATTTAGTTGGCCTAACAATAATATATTACATTGAAATATACATATAATAAAATTTACAAATTGGATTACTTCATATAATATTAATTCGTTTCAATTAATTAGATATATAATTAAATTTAGAAAATATTGAATTTATGTAACAAGAAATTCATTTTTATGAAATTTATAACGTTATATATAATACATATTGAGTTGAATGTCATTCATATTTCATTGGATAGAAGTAATATTTATTTAACTTATTATATATAATTATTTATTCTGATTAGTTTTCTAATTTAAGGAACAAAATATTTTATTGATTACCATTAATATTTAGTTTAAAGCAACAAATTTGCTTTAATTGGCCATAAGTTACTATTAGTTATTATTAGTAGGTTCATTTATCTCATGTAGAGAACAATATATTTTGTTCAATCAATCAAATATAATATTGGAGAAAATATATGTTTTTTTTAATATAAATATACATATGTTTTATATTACACAGAATATTATCTCACTTTTACAAAATATATTGTTACATTGAGAGAAAAATATTTGGCATTTCTGATTATAATTGAATGTTAAAACAATTAGGAGCTCCACTTTTACATTCCTGTTATTACTGATAATAACATATAATGTGTTATACTTTTTTGTCAATGTAATACATTGTATGTTATTATTATTAACAATAATAGCAGGAATGAATAAAAATGGAACACCTAAACATAATTATTTTTACATTCAATTATAGTTACAAATACCAAACCTTTTCTCTCACAATCAGTGTGAGTATAGCAAATATTTTCTTGAACAGGCTTTATTGGCATTAATCGAATGCTTTATCTAAAAGAATATACCATCAATTTTCATATACATATATATCATCAACTACGAATGTCAATTTTTGTATTTTTTCACTAATATGACTTTATAATTTTATTTTTGACAAGGAAGCCACAATATTCTCTTATGATACAAGTGAATTAAAACTCTAGATTAGCAATTTCCACATTTGCAACTCTGGCATATATCCGCTGTTTAAAATTGAATAATAACATCACATTAGAGAAAAATCTAACAATTTACATATTCACAATTTTAAAAAACGGAAATATAATTAATGGCAATATAACTATATATTTTGAAAAAATAATTTGATATTAAACATATATGAAATTTACATAAACTAAATATTTTATTTTTTAAATTTTCCTTTCATCTTTCACAAAAAAATTATTGATATAGTAACTTTAATAAAAATAAAATTATTATATAAGATACATAATGACTTCCATCTATCATAATATGTATATGATTAGGAAAAGAAGAAATTAATTTTATGTGAGCAATACAACCCCATATATTTGTTCGCATTACTTCAAATGCATGTACATGCGAAAATCGTAATGTTTCCATTTTTTTATAAACATAATAAATACATTAATTTGTATTTGTTATAATATACTGAATGAGTCCGAAAAAACAAAAAAATACCATCTGTATCTATTTCTATGACCATATCAGGTTTAAATACGGTTCCATTAATATTTAGCCACGATACAGTAAAATAATTTTTATTGATATCTTTAGACAATGTGTTTTTAAAGATATTATAATTATGTATTTGCAGCAGAGTATTATTTAAAATAATACCAGAATAACAACAGAATGCGATTCTCGAAGCCTTTGTTCTTAATAAATCAGTATCATTAATTTTAATTGGTGCTTTAGAGCTAAAGTGTAAGATGGATTTCGTCGCGATGTTACTACTTTAGTGTATTGTTTTAATTCCTTGTGCTTTGCTTCAAAACACATACAAGATAAGTATTTTAAAGGACTCATCCTCGTTATTATTCGATAATGCAGTATGGATGGATAATGCAGTAAATAATGATGCTTTGGTTTTAATGGTTCTTTAAAAAGACTTAAATAAATTTCATGATGTTTCGATATTAGTTTCTGGAGTAAGTTGCAAGAATCTGTTGTTGCCATTATTATACATATAATTTCTTAAAGAATTATATACAGTTCTCAAACTTTATTTTTATGAGGTATTAAATCACCAATTATTAATCCTAGAAAATTTATCAAGGTAGACATTTCTGAAGCCGAAATTAAAAGAGATTCATTTTTTAATGATGATTTATTTATAGCAGGTAGAATATTTTTATTATTGTGAATAGGATATTGGAAAAAACGGATTCTATTATTCAAAGTGTTCAAAGAAAATAACTTTTCTGTATTTATGAAGTAATTTAAAATTTTCGTTATTTTGTACTGGCAGATACCTTCAAAAATGTTATGCATGACATCAAAACACATATTTTCAATAAAGTGAAAATTAAGTAGTGTATTGAAAACACATTCTTATTGAATACCATGAGTATTTGCAGCACAATCAGCATTATAATTTAAACAAGTTTGTAACATTTCAGAATTTTCTGTTATTTGATTTTGAAGAGTGGTTTTATCAACTAGACATGCTCTGCACGAACAAGAAGAATAATATATATACTATAAATATTAAAATTTTTTGATAAACCAAAAATTGTATGAAGCCCTAAATTATCTCCTACGATATCTATTAAAGTAAAATATATTTTATGTTGCTTTTTATTAACTTTTATAATTAAGCCATTTCTTTCTAAGTCTTTAATTTCGTTTATTAGATTCGAAAATATAGCTTTGTTCCCCAGCTATAAATGATCTTTTACATCATGTAATTGAAGCAGAAAGATATTTTCAAGTATACTTGAATACATGTTTGGAATAGTAGGAATAGTACAATATATGGCACCAATTTTATGTATTCCACTGTGAAATCCGAGAGGATTATTAATTTCAAAGTCGTCGAAATAAAGGTATAACAAACTTTTCTGCAAATTGTTCTTCAATACGTTTCCAAACTTTACCAATAATAGAAGTTAATGTATTAGTAGATTTATTTTCACGCATATTTTTTATTATTATGTGAAGAATATTTGGTAACTGTAAAAATTTTATTAATAGAAGGAACAATTTTAAAGGAACAATTTGTAATGTTTGATTGATTAAACTCATGTTTATACATGTTTTTCTTCGCTTTGGATGTAACATTGCACCAATAAGCATCGACTGAGACATTATAAGATAACCGCATTGTATAAAATATTGTAATGTTTGGTGTTCAGTTTTGAACGCGTCAAAAGCACTTTGTAAAATTACGCACATATATTATATTTTATACTTATTACTTTTATATTAGATACTACATTTTCCTTATTCTTTTGACTTTCATATTTATGTTTGATAATTTCTATAGATAATTTATAAAAATCGCTTACATGTTGTATTATTTTATGTGCTAACAATCGTGTTAAAGTAGTATCGGAATATAATTTTGAAATAAATAAAAGCATTTTTTGTTATTATATTATCAAATTGATTTAACGTTATTGAAGAATTATTTATTAATTGTTCGCAAGCTTCTCTTGTTAACAAATCTTCAGAATTAATGTACTTTGCAAATTGATTATCTGCTTCTAGAATTTCGGAAGTATTATTATTATTATTATTATTATTAAGTAGATGCCATTCAGATGAAATAGAAACATTTTCATTCTGATTAGAATATTTTAGTATCTAATGACGTTTAAATGAATACAGATTTATAAAACTACGTGAACAATTTTCCTGTTTACATAGAAAAATAGAATGCAATGCACTGTGCACCATTTTTAAATGTGCTATAAGATATTTAATTTCAAAAGTATTATTATCACAGCACGGACACTTATACATGTTATGGAAGAATATTTTTGAAACTAATCTCTGTTAAATTGCACAAAAACTTTAAAGTAATTATTTATTGATGGAGTATGTTATAATAATATATAATAATATATAAAGAGGAAACATAAAACTTACTTATCATTTATAGAGTTAAGCAATTTAAAAGTATTGATAATTGGCATTACATATGATATTTTTTTATCATACTTTGTAGAAAACTTACAAATAAAAAGCTGAATTATATACCAAATATGTTCACTTTCTGGCGGATAATGAATATCAAATAGATGAATATTTTAAAACAAATCAATTGCTTCTAATGTTGCTAAAACTTGATATAACACCTTATCAATCCAAATATAGAATGCATTCATTTCTGCAAGAGTAAGACCAACAACTATTACATATGGTTGTATAGTTAGTCCTAAATGTTGTGCTCGCTTATTTTTTTTTTTTTAATATGATTTATATTTTCATGTATCTGAAAATAACGCTGTTTGTTACTTTTTGTCTATATTTTTTGTAATAATGAATAATATTGATAGAATATGTGTTTATCCTTATCTGACATATACGCGCGCATGCATGTACATATATGTATGCGTGCTCGCCCACACGGGGACACGTTTACACGGACGCGCACGCACACATGGATACATAGGCACACACACGATGCACATACGAATACACGGGCGCACACACACGCACGGACATGGACGCAAACACATGGATACATGGGCACACACGAATACACGAGCGCGCGCGCGCACGCACGCACGCACGCACGCACGCACGCACGCACGCACGCACGCACGCACGCACGCACGCACGCACGCACGCACGCACGCACGCACGCACGCACGCACGCACGCACGCACGCACGCACGCACGCACGCACGCACGCACGCACGCACGCACGCACGCACGCACGCACGCACGCACGCACGCACGCACGCACGCACGCACGCACGCACGCACGCACGCACGCACGCACGCACGCACGCACGCACGCACGCACGCACGCACGCACGCACGCACGCACGCACGCACGCACGCACGCACGCACGCACGCACGCACGCACGCACGCACGCACGCACGCACGCACGCACGCACGCACGCACGTCGATAATTTGATACATATCTTTACATGTAATATAATACTATTTTTACATTTACTTATGGATGATTTAAAATGTTCTTGTTTTATGTGAATTCTTCCTTTAGGAGGAATTAGATGAGGCAACAAAGAACTTGTATTATAACTTTAGCATCTAAAAACATGTATAAAACATATATAAAAGTTAAGTAATTTTATTAATCGATAAATATTTATGAATTTACCATTTGTCAAATCATGTACTTCATGTACTTCAAGCAGAGAACATAATTCGTTTACAATTTTATTTTCTTTCATATGATAAATTCCTTGTATTTAAAAAAAAAAATTGAACCAATTTTTAATACAATCCTCTGATGTCAATTTTAGAAATTTAAAATCCTCGTCTTTTGAAGTATATGCTGTAGGAGGTTTTAGAACAGGTCACTCGGTAAAAATGTCAGTGACACTTTTATTTGCAGACGTTTGAATTTGATTCTATATGACGAGGTTATTTTCCAATAATTTGCAACCAATTGCTACGGTGACAAATTACTTTGAAGCCACAAAATATTTTCGCGGATTACAGAATCATTTAATCAGAATCATAAAAAAAAAAATAATAAATTAAAATGATAAGTTATATGAAAATATATACCATATATATATATATATATATATATATATATATATATATATATATATATATGATGTTAGTGCATGACATATATTCTGTCTATCTATTTCTATTTATTCTGTTCATACCTTCTAACTCGCTATTATAAGCAGATATTGAAGTGGATGTTGAAGATGCAGAATTGTAATCTGTTAACTGTATTCTGTTAACTTTTTATAATCCTGTATTTTATTTCTATATTTATCAAGTTTACCATGTGACGTAATTGATTTGTTATTTTTGGAATATTTCTTTTCTATAGGCGGAATGTAATACGTGCTGTTTGTTTCTATTGTAAATAATTTTTCAATCTCCTTTGATAACGAAACAAAATCTTTATTCTTTAATGGCCTGAAAAATAATTACAATAATTTATTTAAAAGAAATTCTATATAAATTTATTATTTGTTTAAAATTTATTTTATATAAAAGAATTTACCCGTGAATATTATTTAACACTTCTGATAAAATTAAATCCACAATAATACTTTGGCATTTTCTACTTAATATTTTTTGTGTACGATGTAGTAAACGGGCAATGAGACTCAGCGCTGTTTATGGTGCGCAATTTACATTCTTTATTACAATTTAAAAATGCATAATACACATTTCGACTCTAGTTTGAGTCATCCTTAGTGTATACAAAAAATAAAGATAGAATACCATGTTCATCCGACATGTTCACTAACGTTAATTTCGCTAACTTGAATTATTATGATCGCACCGTCATGTCATCCTTAAAGAGATAGGACTCTTTAAGGGTTGTTAATTATCGGATGGATACGGCTCATACAAACCGAACAAAGCACGCGCAGGAGTGCGGCGCGATTTGCACCGAGCAGCACACCAACAACGCGTCCGCACGCCCAGAGCTCCAGGCAGTGGCTGAACGCGGTGATTCTATAAATTAACAACTTATCATCAAAACAAAGCCGGGATTACAGTGCTCAAGACAAAAACGTATACGTGGTGCAAGAATTCAGTATCAGACTGTGAATTCAAACAATTATTCTGTCTTTTAATAAAAAGCATCTCTGAGATCAGCCGCAAGTTACGTTCATAGTTTAATATTTTCACATCGTTCCAGTCAAATTCATGATCGTAATCCAATCTATGTTCGGTAATGATTGAATGTGTTCGTGTTCTTACGTATATGACTCTGTGTTCATGCAGTATCGTTTTTAATTGTCTCATTGTCTGTCCGACATAGTACGCATCACAGCTGCCGCAGCAGATATTGTACATTCCTTTTGGAAATTGTGCTGGTAGAGCGTCCTTATGAACTCTGATCATGCCTCTCAACTTATTCATACTGAAGTACGCGGGTTTTGTGTGGTAAATGTGTCCTAACATCCTCAAGCACGCTCTCTTCCAAATCTCTTAATATTAAATCAGTTATGATCGGAGACAATGGGGAATCATTCCAAAGGTTTGCTAGATTACATTGTCAAAAAAGGTAGAATTTAGGACAAACGAGACTGCACCTAAAAATTCATCCTTAGGGATGTGGCAGTTCTTCGAGATGTCTCCCCAGCGCTTAGCAATATTGTCAATTGATAGGTCGATAGGAACATTGGTGAACAAAGAGATCACGTCGAAAGAAACAAGTGTGTGGTCATCAGTCAATTGTATGCTAGACAACTCATTAGCAAGTTTAAAACTATTTTCTACATGTGTTAAAAGCTTTAGGATACTTCTTGAGAGGAGTTTGTTCAAGAAGGATGCCAGATTGTAAAGAGGACTATCAATTGACAAGATAAATATTCGGAGGGGGCATCCCCGTTTATGTATTTTAAGGAGCCCGTAAGCCGACGCTCTACCAGCACATTCCAAAAGGAATGTAGTGTACAAAATCTGCGGCAACTGTGACGCGTACTATGTCGGACGGACAATGAGACAATTAAAAACGAGACTGCATGAATACCAGAGTCATATACGTAGGAACACGAACACACATTCAGTCATTACCGAACATAGATTGGATACGATCATGAATTTGACTGGAACGATGTGGAAATATTAGACTGTGAACGTAACTTGTAGAAACGACTGATCTCAGAGATGCTTTTTATTAAGAAACAGAATAATTGTTTGAATTTACAGTCTGATACTGAATTCTTGCACCACGCATTTCTGTCTTGAGCAGACTGTAACCTCGGTTTTGTTTTGATGACAAGTTGTTGATTTATAGAATTACCGCGTTCAGTCACTGCCTGGAGCTCTGGGCGTGCAGACGCGTTGTTAGTGTGCTGCTCGGTGCAAACCGCGCCGCACTCCTGCGCGTGTTTTGTTCGATTTGTGTGAGCGGTGTCCATCCGATAATTGACAACTCTTAAAGACTGTCCTATCTCTTTAAGGATGACATGACGGTGCGATCATAATAATTCGAGTTAGTGAAATTAAGTTGAGTTCTGAGATTTTTCTTACCCGTTAGAGCATATTTGTCTTCACTTTCGACATTATCGCTTTCACTTGTTCCTCCATTCTCGTGTTTTTTATCAGATGCTTCACCAATCTCCATTTTATTAACTAATGACCAGACATCAATTTTATTAACTAATGACCTAATGACATAAATTTCCTCGTCTTCTACATCAACATTCTTTATTGATAATATAATAGGTTTTATAACACTAGAAAGCCGTTGTTACATAATTCTAATAAATATATCCCTCGTTCTATCCTAGCGTTATGGTGTTATGGCGTTGTTATGAGGTTATGGGTATAGGGTTCAAGGGTTGCGGGATTAGTACGAAAAGGTTATAGGATTTTTAGTTTGACTGTTTGGAGCTTAATGAGCTACGGAGTTTGATGTTAAGTTGAATGATCTACGATTAAATGAATTTTCCAAAGTATTTTTGTAAAAAAAAATCCTGACGTGTAGGGCTAAAACTGAGGTCATATTCGGTTTCAGCGGGCCAAAATACATAGGAATATCATGATCTAGTCCATGGCGCAGACAACTTTTTTTTTGTGGGCCTGTGTAATTAATCCATTTTTTTTAGATCAATCAAGTCTTTAATTATTGATTGAAATAAGTTTTTATTTCCATGAATCTTAGCATCGGACAAAAACAAACATATTAAAAAAATATTTTCAAGCTTGGACATATATTCTTGCGGTAGACATGCTATAGTATAGTAAAGAGCTCCCAATTGATTACCCGCATGTGATCCAGTGACATTGTCTGGATATATCATCGAAAAAAAGAAATAGTGGAATCACAATTTTACCTTGAAAATTGGCTACTTTTTTTTCCATGTTTTAATCTGAACAACATTAGTCAATGATTCATTTGTTTTGGTCAAATGTTTGGTCAAATTTGACAAAATTGTTTGAAAACAATTTAATAAAATGTTTTATGACTTCCTTCATTGGGATATATTAGCCAATATCGAGTTCATGATTCATTATGGTTTTGTTACTCTTAGTGCTTGGTCGATAAACTACCAATAATATAGCTAATAAGAGCCACATAACAATCACTGTCTTTAAAAACGTTTAGTCTTTGATGGTCAGTTTGTAAACCGTCAAAAATATTTTCACAGTCATAAAAGAAAGTTCCTCAAATCTTCACTTCTACAATTCAAATTTTGCAGTATATTAAAAACTTTTTTTTTAATAAGTTAATGTATCTATTAGTCAAAAGTTCCGATGTTGAATCTACAATTTCTTGAACATGAATTCTATTAGGTGTACAAAAAAGTTCTGAGCTTTTTTTTGTAAAATTCAATCTTTATTCAAAAACAAACAAAAAAATATTAATCAGCGAAATATTCCCCGTTTGCATCAACGACCTTTTGCCATCTTTCGGGTAGCTTGCGAATTCCTTGACGATAGACGCCTCACCGGCTTTGAAGCGATAAAGTCATCAATGCATTTTCGTATCTCTTCAAATCTCACGAAATGTGTATTAGCCAAATGGTGCTGCAGCGACCGGAATAGGTAGTAATCGGAAGGCGCCATGTCTGGGCTATACGCCGCGTGCGGGAGAAGTTAGCCTAACGCAAAGATATGGTCCTGAGTCGCTTTCGCAACATGTGATCGAGCATTGTCATGAAGCAAGATCACTTTACGACGTCCTTGGCCAGTAAATGGCCTCTTTTCTTCTAATGCATCGCTCAAATTGGTCAATTGTTGTTGGTAGCGATCTGCTGTGATTGTTTCACCCGGTTGTAACAACTCGTAATACAACACACCTTTCCAATCCTACCAGATACAGAGCAAAACCTTCTTCGCGTGGATATTGGGCTTTGGCGTCGATGTCAAAGGTTGACCAGGGTCAACCCATGATTTTCTAGGTTTAGGGTTATCATAAAGAATCCACTTTTCATCGCCTGTAATGATTTTGTGCAAAAATCTTTTTCCGGAACTTTGAAAGCAAAGTGAGTGCAGTGTCACGCCGACGATTTTTGCTGTCTTCGGACAATTCATGCGGAACCCATCTGCCTTCCTTCTGAACCTTTCCCATCATATGTACGGAAATGGTTTGCTGCGTAACGCCAAGCTGTTCTGCAAGCTCTTTTCCAGTTTCCAGAGTTTATATCTAGCAGTGCTTGCAATTCGTCCGTTTCAATCTTTTGAGGGCGTCCAGCACGCGGTTCATCTTTAAGACTGAAATCTCCTTGGCGAAATTTTTGATACCATCTTTTACGTGTAGTATGACTTAGTGTTCTCTCCATATGCACAAATCATTGCAGTGGCTTCAGCAGCATTTTTCTTTAGATAAAACGCGAAGTGGATGGAAAATCGAATATGCTCTTTTGTTATTGCCATCGTGAACACTACTGATTTTTGAGGTTATGTGCCTTAAACGCCAAACCGTATTTTAACCGGCATTTTAGAAGGCCAAATGTCAATGCTTTAAAACCGCAAAAGGGCGCGAAGATATATAAAATTTAAATGGTTATTTCGGTTGTATGAAATCTAAAGCTCAGAACTTTTTTGTACACTTAATATATTTGACAAATATTCTGAAATGAAAAATAGAATAGATAGATTATTATTAAAAATAACGCCTCTATTACGTATATTACCTTGCCGGATTTCTTTTCTTTTTTGCTGTCGGAGGAATTAATACTTTTTTTATATTTTTTTCTACTTCCTTCTCTGATTTCTGTAAAGAAATTGTAGATTTCTATTACTAAAACATTTTTTTTTAAAAAGGCAAAAGAAAGCACCAAGTGGAAATATGCATTGTTGATTAAATCAATTTTCAATAAAAATTGATTGAAAAACATTTAAATAAAAAATTAATTAAATGAAAGATATATTATATAGAAAGAAACTTATTTTAAATTTATTTTTTTAAAAAGAGATAATATCCAAAATTGATAATATCCAAAAATTATGTCAAAAAGAAAATAAAATATAAATATAAATTTGCGCATTATGATTTGATGTTAAAAATGCAGAAATTATATAAACTTGTATGTAGTAGTTTGATGTTAAAAGTGGAAAAATTATAGTACAAATTAGTATTGATATGAAAATCAAAAGATTTTAAAATCTTAAATACAATATAATTTTACTTTATAAAAACGGAGAGTAACGGATAGTAAACGAAAAATAAAGTATTTTAATAAAAAATATAATTGTACGAAAAATATAATTAATCTAAATGTAATTTACCCAAAAAAGTTATGATATTAAAAAGTTGCACCATAATGAAAATATATAGGTAAATATATAGAAAAACGAAGCCACCTCCAATGACCTTGACCTTGATATATGTTGTCAGGATCACTACTCTGAGAAAGTCTTAGGCGGTCACTGTTCGTTAAAAAATTATTAACAAAAAAATAAAGAATAAAACAATTTATTCATTAATAAGTAACACACAATTAGTTATTTCCATAATATTATTATTGAATAAATGCATTATTAATCACGATTTGGTGAATGGAAATGAGTTATATTATTAAAAAATTTATCAATACGTTTCTCTAAAGAGTAATATTTTTCAAATATAAATTTGCTCAAGTAATGTTCGTAATGATCTTTAGAAGTTCCATATTGAGGTAACACATTTTTTATATCTCTCCAGAGTCTTTCAATATTTTGAGTATGAACTTCTGTACATGGGTTTACAAAATTGTTTTTGTAATTAACTGTATAATGAGTATAAGTGTGTTTTAACAAAAGAAAATTTATTACCAAGAGGCTGTTTTGATAAAAATCGAACATATATATTCAATTGATGTTTAATAGCAAGGGTTAAGGGCAAATTTTTGTAAATTAGTAGCACGAGCTACTTGTTTCAAAGGCCTATGTTTTGTTTCCTATCGAAGACAACATACGAACCATAGCGGACCAACATTACGCATGACTTGAGGATAATGTAACATAAAATAATGTTTAGCCTTTAGTCATATGTAGAACACTTAAATACATTTCATGATTTTGATACCAAAGTAGCAAAGTAATTTAACGATCTAATATTAACATAAGGAGTTGTAACAATATTCACGATTGATTTAAGTTTTATATAAAGAAGCCAACAATCATTTTTTTGGGGAATTAAATCATCAATCATTAATCCAAAATATTTGACGAAATATAACATTTCAGTGGCAGAGAATCTTAGTTTTCCACTAAGCAAATGTTATTTATTTATACGTGACACAGTATTACCCGATTCTGTTGGATCATAATTAAAATAAAATATTCGGTTATTCAAAGTTTCAAGAGACAAGTATTTTTTAACATAAAATAAATTATATATTATAAACAATACATAGGTATAAGCCGAGTACATGTTAACTAACAAACTACAACGCGAAACATGGCATTTCCTCGACAAGCAGGATCTTAGTTGCTAAAGTCTTTTTTAATATGAAATAAATTCAGTTAATTATATTACCAACTACGTGCCGCTTTGGTTTAGCAGATTTTCTGATGGGAGGGATAATAAAAAGGATTTTAATCGATATCAATATTATTGATCATCGAATTATTATAGAACCACTACGTTGAAAGTCTGCTAAACCAAAGCGGCACATAGTTGGTAATATAATTAATTGAATTTATTTCATATTAAAAAAGACTTTAGCAACCAAGATCCTGCTTGTCGAGGAAATGCCATGTTTCGCGTTGTAGTTTGTTATATATTATAGGAGCTAAATCATAAGAACATACTCCTTCCAACAAATCATGCATAATGTCGAAGCAAATGCTTAAAATAAAAGAAAAACTAGGAATTTTATCCCACATATATTGTTTTTTAATACCAGTCATTGCCAAGGTCTGTATATTAATATCATCAAAGTAATTTTCTACTGTTCGTAATTTTTTATAATTGAGAACAGTTGTAGTGGTCATTTCACTTTTGTGTGTCTTACACATTCGACACGGATAATTTGCATTAAATTTTTCGGCTAAGCCACAAATGGAATGTATACCTAAATTATCTCCAAGCAATTAGCACATGCTAAAATAAATGTGTTCTTTTTTTTCATTATAATTAATTCATTTTTTTCTAGATCAATCAAATCTTTAATTATTGATTGAAATAAGTTTTTATTTTCATGAATCTTAGCATCAGACAAAAACAAACATGTTAAAAAAATATTTTCAAGCTTGGACATATATTCTTGCGGTAGACATGCTATAGTATAATAAAGCGCTCCCAATTGATCACCCGCATGTGATCCAGTGATGTTGTCTGGATTCATATCATCGAAAAAAAAAAAATAGTGGAATCACAATTTTATCTTGAAAATAACTGGCTACTTTTTTTCCATATTTCAGTCTGAACAACATTAGTCAATGGTTAATTTGTTTTGCTCAGATGTTCTAAATTTGAAAATTGTTTGAAAACACCCTGGCAATTTAATAAAATGTTTTAAAATTTCTTTCATTGGGATATATAGGCCAATATCGAGTTCATTATTGTTTTGTTACTCTTAGTGCTTGGTCGATAATAACTACCGATAATATAGCTAATAGGAGCCACATAACAATCACTGTCTTTAAAAGCGTTTAGTCTTTCATGGTCAGTTTGTAAACTGTCAAAAATATTTTCACAATCATCAAACATAAAAGAAAGTTGCAAATCTTCAATTCAAACTTTGCAGTACATTAAAAACTTTTTTTTTAACAAGTTAATGTATCTACTAGTCAAAAGTTCCGATGTTGAATCTACAATTTTTTGAACATGAGTTCTATTTAAGGTATTAGAAGCATAAAGTTTTGAAACGAAAGCAAGAGAAGATGTTACCAAAGCTTTTTTGAAATCATAATTTGTAATATCAAAATTTTTTAAAGTTTTATTCTCATTTATTTCAAAGTCTATTAAAAAACTTGAAGAGTCATTTTTATTTGGATGTTCTAGTACATTTCTTTAAAAAATTGTTTCTAAAGACAATGTCGTGTTATGTGAACTATCACCTGTTTGAGAGTAACATTTTACTAAATGTTGTTTAAAGGCTCGCAATGAAGAATATATTTTAATAAGTAAGTAACAGGACATTTGAGAGCACTATGCGCTTGAAGAGAATGAAATATTTTTATATATGTAATTAGAGTCAAAATGGTCTCTGAAACACATTGACATATGTAGCAAGTTAATCTCATAATGAAAGAATAAATAACAAGTTATTAAATCATATAATGTGAATTTTAATATAAAAACTATTTAAATCATTAAATGAGAATTATGAATCATTGACTAAGTTCTTCAGTTATTACAAAAATAATATATATCATAACAGTTATATATAAACAGCTTAATTTAATTCTATACAGTCTTTTCACAATTGAGATTATTGAACTTTAAACAACTTAAGAAGTAGACGCATTATATAGAATTTGAAAT
>JAECZD010000041.1:0-32500 GCA_024349325.1 Pogonomyrmex californicus
AGGGGTCGATAAGATTAATAATGACATCTCGTGACAGATGTTGCAATCGTACAAAGCGACGACAATAATAATGACGACGATGTTTCTTAAAGTAAAAATTTCCAAATCGGACTTTGCGTAACAACAAATCTCTACTTATACGGCACGTAGCAGAAAAATAAAAAGCCACTTTTTATTATGCAAGTCGAACTCAAGCTATCAATTAAGCCTACTTACAGAACTTGATCGGGTTAGTCGTTATTCAGATTCGATAATTTCGGATGTTCGCATCTCGTCGAGTCGCGTAAAATCACACGGTAGTGTTCTCGGTTGACTTGACACCCGAGACACTACCGTGTCTCCTGATTGTCTGCTGAATATTGTTTTATGTAAAATCTGCACCTATATTTCAAAATATGTTCTTAATACATATTTTTATTAAAACTCTTTTGTAGAAATAATATATAAATAATATCTTTAATATCTCGGTTATTTGTTTCTTAACTTGCGCATTATCAATTTCAATCAAGATTTTCCTTCTTTACTTATATAATGACCTTCCTCAATAATTGAACCATGATGAATACAACATTCATTATTTTATACTGTTGTACAGCTAGTAATATTTTAGTTGTTGATATAGTAGATAAATTAAATTTTTGGGTGTTTTTAATAATTTATTATTCTCTAATAAAAATATAATTAAACGAACAGTAACTATTTTTTTAGTCAATTTTAATTCATTTTTATATATTTTTACATATCATTTCTTCCAAAACATTCACATGATTTGTCATGTAACTGACACGAATGTGTATATATATATATAGAAAACCGAATGATACTGTCAATAATGTTCTAGTGTGAATCTCAGTGCGTTACAGATAATCACAATACAAGTACGAAAATGGGATGATTCGCAGTATGTGTCGCGTGCTGTTATATAAAATTACAATATATAAAATTACAATCCGATGATTTATTATATATATATATATATATATATATATATATATATATATATATAATATATATATATTAAATATATATATTTATATATATATATATATATATATATATATATATATATATTTAATAAATCATTCGGATTATGAACTATAATAACACATTACACCTGCGAATCATCCCATTTTCATATATATAAATCTGTAACACTGAATTCAATTATTGAAGTATCATTCGGTTTTCTTCGCGCGTGTATATTTTCAGGATTTACGCAGCAATTGCAGAAAGTGATCCTTTTTCATTACACGCGTAAATTCTTAGGTTATACGCAGATGCTGAAATGATACGTATGCCTTTTTATCGCCGCGTATATTCTATTAAAAATGAATTGATGTTAACGACATATTTATTATACCAGGTGTATGCATAAGTTTTTTCCGGTTTTTTAGTAAAAAAAGACGTAATTTTCAAGGAAATTAATTTTTTTTATTCAAAATATTGGCCATCGGCTTCTACACATTTCGCCCATCTTTCAGATAATTTATGAATACCATGCCAGAAAAACTGCTTGTCTTTTGCGGCAAACCATTCGTCGAGCCATTTTCCAACTTCCTCGAAATTGCTGAAGTGCTGCTCTGCGAGCGCGTGCCCCATTGATGCGAAGAGGTGATAATCAGATGGCGCCCTGGCGCCATCAGACCTGTCTAGGGAGTACGGCGGGTGCGGAAGGATGTCCCATCCAAGCGATTTCAAGGTGTCTTTCACTGGTTTTGCTGTGTGAGACGGCGCATTGTCGTGTAACAAAATCACTTTGCCATGTCTTCTGGCCCATTCCGGTCGTCTTTCGATTAATGCGTGGTTTAAATTAATCATTTGTTGGCGATAGCGTTGTGTATTAACGGTTTCGCCGGGCTTCAAGAGTTCATAATACACAATACCGCTCTGGTCCCACAGACACAGAGCATGGTCTTCTTGCCGAAGCGATTTGGCCTTGGTGTTGATGGACCGGCTTCGCCAGGTGAAAGCCACGATTTTTCCGCTTCGGGTTTTCAAAATAAATCCATTTTTCGTCACCCGTCACAATTCGATACAAAAATGATTTCCTTTCGTGACGTTGAAGCAGCATTTCACAAGTGACTTTGCGATTTTCCATTTGACGTTCATTCAAATCGTGTGGGACCCATTTATCGAGTTTATTGATCTTTCCCATTGCTTGTAAATGTCTGCTGATTGTTTCTTGTGATACATGTAATGCTTCTGCTAATTGCCGTTGAGTTTGAGTTGGGTCATCATTCAATAACTCCTGCAATTGCTCGTTTTCGCATTTTTGTGGTCTACCAGAGCGCTCACTGTCTTTCACATTGAAATCACCACTTTTAAATTGTCGAAACCATGTCTCACATGTTCTAATCGATGGAACGTGTTCACCATATGTTTCTACCAGCAAACGATGACTTTCAACAGCCTTTTTCTTTTGATTAAATAAAAAAAGCAATGCGTGTCGCAAATGTTCTTTTTCAGGCACAAAACTCGACATGATCACTGAACGACAAAACAAAGACGTTAGTTTTCGGCGGACTCAACTTGTGTGTGTTTGTAGTTTTAAATGTCAGACGAACAAAATGATGTATGTGTTAAATTAATACGCCGCGTACTTTTCGCTGGCGACATCTCTTAGTTAAACCAGAAAAAACTTATGCATACACCTGGTATGTGTATGTCTAATTTAGTTTCACAATGACTATAGTATATATTATACCACTTCGTTTTATAGTGCAATGTTGATATATGTATATATATAATACTTACTAATTTGTCTTTCTGGCTTATCATTATAATCGATATCGTCCACTTCAAATTGGTTATTCACTTCGTCTTTATTTGTAGAATTGCATTTTTGTAGATACGATTTTATACGTGCCACTAAAGGACA
This sequence comes from Pogonomyrmex californicus, assembly GCA_024349325.1. NCBI lineage: Eukaryota > Metazoa > Arthropoda > Insecta > Hymenoptera > Formicidae > Pogonomyrmex > Pogonomyrmex californicus. The sequence continues at coordinate 2,879 of JAECZD010000041.1, forward strand.
CATTTCTTTTCTACAATGTTTACTTTGGCTCTCATTTGTTTATTGTTCTTTTGTAATTTAATAAAATGTTGCCAAATTTTGATCTTATCGTCTATCAGTCATATTTTTTTATTATTATCAGTCATATTTCTTTAGTACCCCGGATGGGCTACAATGTTAATATTCGGGATAGTCGAGTTCGCCAAGCCTAAGGAGTTGGAACTTCGAGCAGAATCAAAGGAATGTGGGGGTCCTCTCGAAATCACTAATACAATTTTCCTTTAATTTGATTGATTTATTTTAACTAGAACACAAACACGTAATATTACACTGTTATTTTTCTCACATACGGTTGCGTCGTCGGACGGCTCGGCGCATCTCGCGTTACTCTGGCGGCCGACGACCGAGTGTGACACTTGAGATGCTGAGATAATACAGCTCGCGTGAACTTCGCGACGGGATTTGGTAATATCTCGCGTGACTTTTATAATTTTGATTCCGAACGACTTATAATTTCGACTCTGCCCGACTCCGCCTTGTGTAGCCAGGTTATATAGACTGGTTGATGCCTGATCAGCATCATTGATTGCGTCGATTGATCGCGCGATATTGATTGATCAATATCGCGCCCGGTTCGATTAAGGAATTTGCTGATAGGCTTTTCGCAATATTCTCGTGCGATGCGTTTCTGCGGTCTTTCGAAAGACTGATTGCAATTTTGGCGATCACGCATTTGTGCCGTCTTTCGAAAACTTTTTTCGAAATTCATGTGGACTACTTTTGTTGCCATGCGGACTTTATTATTATTAGTTATAGATCTGGCTACAACAATACATACAATCTTGTTTTGCTATAATGTGTATATGTTTTGTATAAAATACTACAATGTCACTATCTGAGGATCAAAAATGCTTGATATATACTTAATCACGCTATAATACGATTTTCTCTGACAATGGAACTAGTAAAATTAGAGGGCAGTGAACATTATGTGCTGGTACTATTATACCCCCGTTAAGAATGGAGAGGATTTTTCTGTCTGTCTCGTCATGTGATACTTGAACGTCTGGCTTTCTTGTCTTGTTTAGGTGTCTGTTGATTATTTCATTTATATTTCTTTTTGTCGTGTCATAGAACAGATTGTAGGATTAGTTTCAAGTGGTTGAGTTTCGTCTGTAAATGTTCTTTGTCAGAGACAGTGAATGCTCTATGTACTAATAAGTTGATTACTGACTGTTTTTGTATTGGATGATGATGTAATTCCGCATGCAGATATTTATTTGTATATCGGTTTTCTGTATACCTCATTTCTGAGATTAGGCAGATGTTCACCTTCTTGTTCAAGAACAGTTCAAGTTCTTATATGTACTGTAATGCTTATGTGTGTGTGTGTGTGTGTGTGTGTGTGTGTGTGTGTGTGTGTGTGTGTGTGTGTGTGTGTGTGTCTGTGTGTGTGTGTGTGTGTGTGTGTGTGTGTAGTAGCCTGTTTGCATTCCAGGTTACGTCCAAGCTCCGAAAGGAGAAACTTGACTTAAATGATGGAGCTAGGAAGGAGCTCGGAACCGTTTGTTTCTCCCTATCCTTCTCTCTCATAGACCTGTCCTCTCGAATATGTCCAAGCCCCCTCTTCATCTCCCTTTCCGCATCCGTTAAATACATGCCCTACTTTGTCCATCTAGCCTACCCATCACCTACCCTACTCACCTTACTATCCTTTGATCTCCTTTTCTCGCCCTCTTCTCTGTCCTTCCCTCTCTTCCGCCATCCCCCAACGTCCCCGTTCTCACATTAAAATCCCCCACTATCGTTTTAATTTCTCCATTGCTCCTTTCCACCCATATCCATATTTTCTCTATATTTCTTTTTCAAATCCCCATTTACATAAACCCCTTATATAAACAATTCTCCATTCCTCCCCCCTAACTTGATCATCCTCGAGATTAACCCCTCCTCCTCCGTTTCCTCATCTTCTACCACCTCGATCCCCTTTCTCACCCCCATCTCTCCCATCGCCCTTCCTTTTTTATTCCTTCTCTTTGCCGGCTGCACCTCCCATTTATATCCCTTCGGCAGCCTTCCTCTCCAGTTTCCTCCATCCCTTTTCGTTCACCCATGTCTCCAACATAACTACCACGTTCCAATCCTCCAGTTCTCTCTAGAAGTCCTCATCTTTCTTCCCGAGTCTTGCCACGTTCCAGAATGCAATCCTATAGCACCCCTTCCCTCCTCTCCTCAGCACCTTTCCCTTCTCCCTGCCTTTTTCTTTCTCCTTCCTCCTTCGCATCAATCTGTCCTCCTCCCTACTTTCCTCGAATTTCCTTCCTCTCCCTCCTTTCTTCTTCCCATCCTATCCCTCAAAACTCCTTCCTCCTCGTCCCAGAACCACCATTCCCCTTTGATTATCACCCTTCCGTTCCCTACCCTCGCCCCTCTCCTCTCCTCCGCCATCATCGCCTCTCTAAACTTCTAGATCTTCTCTTCTCTCACGTCAGGTCATCCTCAATCCATATGTTTCCCTCTTTCAGACTTCTCTTCTTTCCTATTAACTCCCTTTTACCCTCTCCCTCAGTCTCACCGTCATTCCTCCTCTCTTCTCCTTCCCAGTCTTAACCATCCTTACTTCCTTTACTCTCACATCCGCACCTATCTGTCTGAACACCTCCTCCATCCCCTTCCTTGCACCCTCCTCCTGCTCCTTAAAACCCTTCATCACTACATTATTCCTTCTCTCAAACCTCTCCCTTCTCTCCCTCTCCCTCTCCAAGCTCCTTACCTTCTCCTCCATCTCATCTCCATCCCTACCTCCCCTCACCTTCCCACCCGCTTCTTCCAGTGCCCTAATTCTACCCTTCAGCTTCTCAATTTTCCCCTCCCCATTCCCTCCCCTTAAACCTTTTTCCCACTTCAACTCTAGCTCTCCTATTCTCTTATTCAATCTTTCCCTTTCTATCCTTCATTCCCCCTCCCTCCTTCTCATATTCTTCAACTCTCTCCTAATACCCTCTAAATTCTTTTCCATCCTATTCCGTCTTCCCTTAAATTCCTCCATTCAGTCTTCAAAGGCCCTCCTAATGTCTCCTTTCCTTCCCCTCCTGAGTCCTCACCTCAGGTGATTTTGGGGTCATCTTGTTTTTTCGAAAGCACTCCTTCTCTTCCCTGTCCTCTCCTCCCGCTGCTTCTTCCTCCAGCTCCCTTTTCCTTTTCATCAACTCAATTATCTTTTAGGATAAACGAAACTGCACCTAAAAATTCATCTTTGGGGATGTCACAGTTTTTCGAGATATCTCCCCAGCATTTAGCAATACTGTCAATTGATAGATCGATAGAAATATTGGTGAACAAGGAGACCACATCGAAAGAAACAAGTATAAGAGATGTGATCATTAGTCAATTGTATGTTAGATAACCCGTTAAAACTATTTTCTATTTGAGTTGAAGGCTTTGGGGTACTTCTTGACAGAAGTTTGTTCAAGAAGGATGCCAGATTATAAAATGGACTATCAATTGACAAAACAATTATTCGAAAGAGGCATCCGTGTTTGTGTATTTTAGGAAGCCTGTAAGCCCTGGGAAGAATCCCGTCATACAATAAAGATGCTTGTACAGAAAGAGTAGTTAGAGCTCGTTTGTTTAATTTATGCCTCAGATGTTTCAGGGATCTTTTCGTCCGCTTCTGGCCGAAAGGAGGCGGTAATCTGGTTCGGAACACTATAAATAGGGGAAAACGTTACAATCCTTTCTCTTCGGTGCGGGACCGTCGATGTGCTTGCGTTGCCACGATTGATTATAATGCTTGACGCAGCAATGATAGATTCGAACCTCCAAATCCTCCTTTATATGCTTTGGAAGCTTTATATCCTTTATATCCTCCTTTATATGCTTGTCCTGCACATAGTCGGTATTCGCCGCCGTATTTTGGTATATATTGTAACTGCTCAGCGCCGAATATCGGAAGGATACGATAGCGCGAGATACATTTGTGCTACTGAGCAATTCACGCGATTTCGCGCGCCTGTAAATAGGCTTTCAATTGAAGCCTAGGTAACGTAATGCAAACATAAAATTCGTACAGCAGCCACTGACGATATACGTCGAAGTGCAACGGGAAAGAACGAATAATGGGAGACTCGACAAAGCGTAAGCATGGTGAAATGCTACCGAGTACTATACGCGCAATCATTTGTGATCCGTCGAATTGCGGTAATATCAACCTAATAAAATTACCTTTTAAAAAAGGTAAAAAATAACGCCAAGTTTACGCGCCCGTTTTCTTATTTATGTAAAAGAAAAAAATTTTATAAAAACATTTCCATCTACAAAAGTCTTTTTAATAATAAATTTCATATTGGTACAAAAGATATGAAGAACTGGCGCCAACTTCTAATTTAATAAAATAGAAAGAACTTTACATTGAAATACATTTTATTTTGTAGTTCATTTTTATTTGAAAAATCGTTTCATTATTTCTACAAAAAACATGATATCAAAAATTGGCACAAACTTTTAATTATATGAAGTAGAAAAGAAACTTTGCAAAGGTGAGAAAAGATGTTATCAATCCAAAATTAATGTCAATTTGTAGTTGCCAAAAAAATTTTATTGAATTATTAGTATAAACTTGTGTTTATATAAAAATACAATACAGAAGAAAAATCTGAAGTGTAAGAAAAAAAAACGAGCTATTTCAGGCTTGGCTGCTTTGCACATTGGAAAACAATAAACTCCAGATATGCGAGTAAGAGCAGCCTCGCGGATAAATTAGAGACATGATGCGAGTTTGGCTCTCTAACATTCCGTTGTACACAATTGATAAGCGGCTGTTTTGGTGCCTCCCTTTACAAAATTGGAAAATCCTCCACACCTATTTGTTATCATTGAAGATATCTACACATCCACGTATTAAAGGCATCAATCGTCAAACGGTTCAATCGCACGCTTAAGAACGACATGTGGAATAATGATGAATATTGTGTTTTTTTCAAGAGTTTCTGCACATCGGCGTTGTAAAATTCCTTCCCCATATTCGTTTGCAAGTTTCTCGGGCATCTTCTGCTCTCTCGAATTATCTTAGCGATAGCGTTAGCCGTCTCTCTTCCGATCTTGCTCTTGAGCGATACGGCCCAGTTATACTTGTTCAACACATCGACGCATGACGGTGAGTATGTAGTGATAATCTCTTTAAAACTCGAGTATGGACGCATATCGACGATGTCAACCTACCACAGATCGTCGTTTTTCCGAATTATGACACGTCTTTGTAAAAAATTTCTTCTCGCCGGAGCTTGCAATTCCTCAACGAGTCAGCGCCCTTCGAACATTTTTTTCACGCCCATCGGATTTTGATCTCATGTTTTAATGATGTTTAATATTAATATGTAAGTAAGATATATATTATGATTTAAACATTGTTTTTTCTTTTTCTCACTGACGTCAACTTGCTCGTTTCATCGATATGCCATTTAATCTATAATAATGCCGGCTTCGCGAAGTTTCTCGATAATTGACAGCATCTCGTTGTTGTGAGCGTTATGACCAGCTCGGCACGAAGCAAGCAATTGGAATCGATCCAACAACTCGTTGGAATCAACCCAATGCACGTAATTGATCTTTTTGTCATTAAACTTCGTAGTGGATGGTATATTACTCGCATCTGCATCCTTTTTATCACGTAACGTTCGATCGACTAGTCAGACTCGTCGATGTCAAGAATGCGGTTCTCCAACATCATGTCTATTGTAATAGATTCCGAGGAAGTACCAAACGTACGAGGTACCAATACGCGATAGGGATATCTTCAATAGACATCAATTCGTCGATTACAAACTGTTAGCTCTAGTTTTTAATATGTATAAAAAAAACAGTGCAAAAAAAACGTGAATAAAAAGTTTCACACTTAAATCACAATGCAATTTTATTGTCCCTTTGCCTAAACCGAAGCATCGTCATATGTTTGCAACCGATTCGCAATTTATTGACATAGCTAGAGTACACGCGCTTCTTTTAAAAAATAATTATCCGAAAAAAAAAGAAAATAGTCATTAAGATTCGTAATAAAAGAGAGACGCAACGAAAGAGAGATAACATACGTGTACAAGGTATACGTGTACAAGGGAGAGTACAACAAAAAAAAAGAGAAGATGATAATAAATATATTATGAGAACATGATGACGGCGATAGCGACGGTGGACGCGGGATCCGCGGATCGCACACCCTGTGACGTCATGTCCTTGCCCCGCGGATTACGCGCAGCTAGGTCCTCCGAGTCGCAATTTGCTTATACCAGGTGTATGCATAAGTTTTTTCCGGTTTAACTAAGAGATGTCGCCAGCACAAAGTTGAGTCCGCCAAAAACTAGCGTTTTTGTTTTATCGTTCAGTGATCATGTCGAGTTTTGTGCCTGAAAAAAAAACATTTGCGGCACGCATTGCTTTTTTTATTTAATCAAAAGAAAAAGGCTGTTGAAAGTCATCGTTTGCTGGTAGAAACATATGGTGAACACGCTCCATCGATTAGAACATGTGAGACATGGTTTCGACAATTTAAAAGTGGTGATTTCAATGTGAAAGACAGTGAGCGCTCTGGTAGACCACAAAAATGCGAAGACGAGCAATTGCAGGAGTTATTGAATGATGACCCAACTCAAAATCAACGGCAATTAGCAGAAGCATTACATGTATCACAAGAAACAATCAGCAGACGTTTACGAGCAATGGGAAAGATCAATAAACTCGGTAAATGGGTCCCACACGATTTGAATGAACGTCAAATGGAAAATCGCAAAGTCACTTGTGAAATGCTGCTTCAACGCCACGAAAGGAAATCATTTTTGTATCGAATTGTGACAGGTGACGAAAAATGGATTTATTTTGAAAACCCAAAGCGGAAAAAATCGTGGCTTTCACCTGGCGAAGCCGGTCCATCAACACCAAGGCCAAATCGCTTCGGCAAGAAGATCATGCTCTGTGTCTGGTGGGACCAGAGCGGTATTGTGTATTATGAACTCTTGAAGCCCGAAACCGTTAATACACAACGCTATCGCCAACAAATGATTAATTTAAACGCATTAATCGAAAGACGACCGGAATGGACCAGAAGACATGGCAAAATGATTTTGTTACACGACAATGCGCCGTCTCACACAGCAAAACCAGTGAAAGACACCTTGAAATCGCTTGGATGGGACATCCTTCCGCACCCGCCGTACTCCCCAGACCTGGCGCCATCTGACTATCACCTCTTCGCATCAATGGGGCACGCGCTCGCAGAGCAGCACTTCAGCAATTTCGAGGAAGTTGGAAAATGGCTCGACGAATGATTTGCCGCAAAAGACAAGCAGTTTTTCTGGCATGGTATTCATAAATTACCTGAAAGATGGGCGAAATGTGTAGAAGCCGATGGCCAATATTTTGAATAAAAAAAAAAATTAATTTCCCTTGAAAATTACATGTCTTTTTTTTACTAAAAAACCGGAAAAAACTTATGCATACACCTGGTAGCCGAATTATCAGCGCTTCACTGTGTCACAATTTGTTCACAGCTTATATCTTATCTAGACACCCCCCCCCCACTCCTTTCGGCCACACATTTCAAAGGACCATCGATGAAGCCTTCCCTCTTCCTTTCTCTCCAGCGCCAACGAGTTTCCCTTGCACACTCGCAAACCCCTCCTCGGAATTCCCAGAATAGAACCGGCTTATTACACCTACTCATATTGTGTCATCTTATGTGCCTCTCAAAGTCATAAAACTTTAGTCTGAAACATTTTTTTGATTTAACAAAATGTTGAGATATTTGAGTGGATCTTTTAAAAATTCTTTATAGCATATACCCTGTATATAGACCAGTCAACCAATATGCCAACTCGACAATAAGTAAAATTTGTGTTATATATGATCACGCATCAAGATATAAGCGTCTATTATTATATATTTTATCTTCATTTTTGTATTTATTAAAGAAATATATAGTGTTCCGGGATTTAACAGACAAATTGCGGAAGCATGTTCTGCAAGTGGAAATAGGAAAGAATAGTATACGAAGTTTGACAGAAATTTTTTATTACAGAATTATAAACAAATATTGAAACAAAATATTAAATACGCAACAAAAGATTTCCCATTGCGCAAGACATTAATGGAATGATTTAGTAAATATAATATATTTCGAAATGCTGTCCTTATACGACAATACTTGACACTGATGTAAGACGAAATTTATTACAATACAATAATACAAATTTTCTGAAAAAGGAAAATGCGTCGAATTAATAATTTAATTACTGACAATACAACAAAATTCACACAAAATTCACAACAAAATTTGTAAATGGTAAATTGATGTTAAACTTGTATTGTTATCATATAGAATTTCTTTCGAGAGATATTTCAATAAATATACTTTTTAAAATAAAAAAAAATATGTCTATTATTTCTGATTACATTACAATATATCTGAAGCCCATCAAAGTCAATGAGAAATAGTTCCAAATGTTCTTTTAGTAGTACATCAAAATATTCTGCCAATATTATTCTGTAAATGTTAATAAATTTATTTAATTTTGCATTTTTTTTTTGCTTATTTTTGACCTGTCCATTTTCATATATATTGCCGTGCAATGAAGTATCCTTTTTCACGTTAAATAATATTTGCTTAATTGAAAAATATTTTTTTAAGTAATCCTTATTTCTATCATATCTCTATTCATATTCCATTTATATTGTATTAAATAAAATGACTTAATACAATAAAATTATAACTTCTTTATCTAAAAATATAAATGTTACGGATAAAATTATTCTTTGTATGAAACAAATGTAAGTCAAACAAATAAAAACATTAAATTTAAAAAGTCCTTTTCTCTGTACATTTAATTGTAGTATTCTTTTTAGGAACAGGAATTTAATTGGGATTCGAAAATACAAGGATTTGTTTTGAGCTCCTTTTTTTATGGATACCTTAGCACACAATTATTAGGAGGATGGCTAGCTGCTCGCATCGGTGGAAAGAGAGTTTTTGGAATAGGAATTGCGGCGACAGCGTTTTTTACTATCATTACACCACCCCTTGCCAAAATAAACGTTTATATTCTCATTACATTACGTGTAATCGAGGGTATCTGCGAGGTAAAATTATTTTTTAACTGATAATAAATTAATATATGTTGTAAAACAGCTGTGCAACAATTATTTCTTTATAAAATAAATACTATAACTTGAATTTATAGATTTTTTTAAAGTAGTTTCATGATAATTATTAACTTAATAATTATTAATATATTAATATATTTTAGAAATATAAGTTATTTAGATTACAAGACATTACAAACATTAATAAACATTATAATTACTTTACGAAATCTTTTCGTTAAAATCAAATATTTTTCAAGATTTTAAAAGAATTATATTAAAAGATCGTCAATTCCGTCATAATATTTTGTTTTTGAAATACATTCCTTAAACAAAAATTTAATATGAAACTTTAGAAACATAAAAACAAAATAGAAAGCATTTTATTAGATAATATAGCAGTTTTTATTGTTTTGTACTTTGCAATAACACAAAGTACCACAAGTGCAGTACCACAAGTGCAGTACCACAAAGTAAAAAAATATTTTGTTCCGGAGAAGGAAGACCAACTGTTTTCTATATATTTTGATGTGCTGAAACCGTGCAGAATTCGTTTCTCAAAGATTCGTATCATGCTACATTTATAAAATACACGTGGTAAAAGAGTTCAAAATCACATAATTCACATCGTAAATTAAAATAACGCAAATTATAAATTCTTATCTACGTAGAATCGTAGCTATATATAGAATAACCATAAACCTGTGATGGCACCACTGCCATCTAACGCTTGTGCAAGCCCCACGCAGCGTACACCGTTGCCTAATGCACTCGCGGATTCCCGGCTGCGCACTGTCCCATCTACGTGGGTGATCTCGACACCTGCCGCTAGGCGCCGTCCGGCCGAAGTCAATTGTTTTCATGCAAATAGATTTCGATCGGACAATGTGTAAAAAGGGGAGCACGCGACTCCTGAGACACATTCGGTGCTCATCGAGGTAAGTGTGCAAACGCTATCACTCAGATGCAAGCCAAATGCTCGTTGAGCCAACGACAAACAAGTCAATGCTCCGAGACTTTCTCAACCGCATAGGCCGCATTTCGGCCGCATCTCCGCCGTACAGACCGTCGGCTGAAAAAGCCGCATCACAACCGCACAAATCGTACCTCGGCTGCACAGGCTGTCGACTGCAGAAGCCGCATTGCGAACGCACGTGTCGCATCTCGACAGCACCTCGGCTGCTGAAGCTGTCGGCTGAATAAGCCGCACCCAGACCGCATAGGTCGTATCCAGGCCGCACAAGTCATCTCTCCACCGAAATCAACTCCTCCGAATAAACTTCCCTCCTTGGACCACTGTTACACACTGTCAACGCATCTTTGTAAATACACACTTCTTACGCGAAACTCAGTACATACTCAGTACAGAGCCATAACTTTAATACAACGATTTAATTTCGTTAACCCGCGTCATTCCGATAAACTACACAGCGCGTTTAACTCAGCGCATACGCAATAAATTTCGCAGCATTCAAGTCTCATACTTTTAAATATTTATTGTTAATTAATCAATTTTGTTATTAATTAATTTATCTTTGTTAATAGAAAATTGATAAAACAAGCGTTGAATGTTTCGTTCCGCAACTTTCACACATCTTTATCCTAAATTATCAGGTTGTAATAATCATATAATTAACTAGAGCCTCTCTAAGTCTTCGGTGATTAGCATGAATTTCATTAAAGCTTCAGCGGCAACGCCAAAGCAATCAAACTTCGAAAAATCAACTAAATTAAGTTCCTTGAACCCTCAACTTATAAATTCCAAATCCATACATCTCAAACCTAAAACTTATAAATTTTAATCTCAAAAGTAAGTTAAAAGTAAGTTAAAAGTCATGATTAAACTGAAACTCATGACCATTTTCATTAAATTTTGATTACGCCTTTTCAAAGAGTTATCACAAATATCTCACAAACCAAAATTTATCCATAGCAGTTTTTTATTTGTTTTAACTACTAATTTGTAATGAACGTTACTTGAGTTTTGGTTCTTACTATTTTTTAGCGAAATTTTATTCCCCAAGTTTCCCATCAGTCATTATACTAATTACAATATGCAATAAATTGTATTCTGTCATTTTCAAACAATTATTCTCACGATTTTATCTCTCGAGCAAAAATTGCTTGTATGTAATTTTCTATCAGTCGTTTTAATAACTATGATTCGTAATAAATTGTGTTCCGTCATTTCGAAACTGTCGTTCTCACAGACGATTATCTCTTGGGCGAAAATCAATTGTCTTCTCGGTGCAACAAGGAAAAATTTGAGATTCGGTCCGCCTAGAGGATTGGAACCCACGAGAAGCGCTGATAGGAGTACACGAAAAACTTGCAGTAACATTCACTATTCTTGTAAATGCCCTTTACTTTCCCGTTATTATAAATTATTCCTCTCATAATAATTATAACTTCTCGTAGATAATACCTAATAAAATTACCTTTTAAAAAAGATAAAAAATAACGCCAAGTTCACGCGCCCGTTTTCTTATTTATATAAAGAAAAGAATTTTATACAAAAAATTTCCATCTACAAAAATCTTTTTAATAAATTTCATATTGGTATAAAAGATGTGATATGAAGAACTGGCGTCAATTTCTAATTTAATAAAATAAAAAGAGCTTTACATTGAAAAGAGCTTTACATTTTATTTCATAGTTCATGTTTATTTGAAAAATCATTTCATTATTTCTACAAAAAACATGATATCAAAAATTGGCATAAACTTTTAATTATATGAAGTAGAAAAGAAACTTTGCAAAGATGAAAAAAGATGTTATCAATCCAAAATTAATGTCAATTTGTAGTTGCCAACAAAATTTTATTGACTTATTGTATTTATATAAAAATAAAATATAAAAGAAAATCTGATGTGTAAGAAAAAAAAAGTATTAAATATAATACTCTTATATTTATATATTTTCAAATTTAATTATATAGATTATAATTTATTACATACAATATTTGAAGTTACATATTATACTTATATAAGTATACAGGGTAATTCAGAACAACCGTTTGTCTTTAAAATGTCATATTCCTGAGTCAATTCTAGGATGATTTTTCCTCTATCAAATTTTTATCAGAAGCTTTGTTTTATTGCACCGCCCCTACCTATCTTCTGTTCGCAGCCCGTAATTCGTAAATTGTTTTCCCTTATTATTCAAAAACTAAGCTTCTGATAAAAATTTGATAGAGAAAAAATCGTTTTAAAATCGTTTCAGGAGTATGACATTTTAAGGACAAACGATTGTTTTGAATCACCCTGTGCATCTATAATATACAGGGTGTCTCGTAGCATGTGTAACACCGTTCGTCAGAAGGTAGACGGAAGCGAAATAAATGAAAATATCTTATACCATTTTGCGATATTCGCAATAATTTTCGAGTTATTAAATATTAAACTTGCACAAATAAAAGTGTGCGGAGAGAAAACGCTCGCCCGTCTGACTCGTAGGACGAACAGGAAGCGTGAGCGGCGGCTACTATCCTTCCTCTCACCGCGTGCGCTCCGCCCATCATCGAGCGCTGGCCATTGTCACGCTGGGCCGTCCTACGGGTCGAGCTTTCTTCTCGCGCGCTCTTATTTGTGCAATTTTAATATTTAATAACTCGAATATTATTGCGAATATCGCAAAATGGTATAAGACATTTTCGTTTATTTCGTTTCTGCCCTCGCTCTACCTTTTCACGAGCAGTACACATGCTGCGAGACATCCTGTATAATAATATAATATATATAATTATATATATTATACATTATAGATATTTACAAGTATAACGTAGAATAAATATATGTATGAGAAAACGGAAAAGATAATGATATCATTTATCATCAAAAGTATACATCAACGTTGAAATGCTTATAATTTTTCAAAATTATTGAAATTGTTGAAATTATTAAAATTATCTTTCTATTCAATTCTTTATAAAAAAGTAGATAATAACATTATAGGTGCCTGAATATTTCTTTGTCAAATATAATAATTGATGGTTTTGAAAAAAAAATCATTTATATATTATTGAAAACAACTTAAATTAATTATTTTCGCATTTTTTTGACTAATTACTAATTGCAATTTATTTTTGAAAAATGTTACGTATATTTTCAAATAATCTTTTCAGATGTTTTTAAAGCTTTCTTAATTACATTTCATGTCGCGAAATATAATATTATATTAAGATATAGATAAGACTATGCGTATTTTTACATTTCATAAAAGTTTGTTTTTGTTATTTCATTTTTAGATAAATGTGTAGATAGTGTACAGAAATAATTAATTGATTCGTTATTCTCATTGTTTTATCAGCAAAATTTTTGACAAGATAAAAGAATGCTGCACGTTTTGATGTAACGCTTTGCGACAATCGCGGCAATGTCCTCCGCGCTCTTTCTTTCTTGCATCTCTCACTAGCATGACAGAGGAATATCAACATGGAAAACAAAATACATTCGCTAATATCGGTATTCATTTATTCTAATGTCTCTTCTGACTTTTTTCTGACAATCAATTGTTCTTGTGCAACTATGGCTGAAACATTGGATATTCATTGTGGCTGCATTATTGGAATGTGGAAGTGTGCGTGAGATTGCACGTCGTATTCCATGCGGTGAGACAAATGTGCGTAAATGGATTAAGCGATGGCAAGAGGATGGAGCGGAAGGATTAAAAGATAAGCTGGCACACAATCGTAGTTCGCGATTGACAAATAAGATGTAGCTTTAATCAATCAGGTAGATCTTGATCCTTCCTTACGGATCTCATTCCGTAAATCAAGATCCGTAAATTAGATTTACAAATATCTAAGTGAACAGCGCAAAGGCGTTTACACAAAGCGAACATTGCTTACGCAAAGCGAAGTGCATTGTTATCGTGCTGTACGAAAAATTTCTCTAACGAGAAAACATCGCGATGATCATGTTGCCTTTGCGCTGCACCAATTAAATACCGTAACACTTGAAGATTAGGACAGGACTGATGAGAAGGTATTTTCGGCGCATGATCGACGATTACGAGTGTGGAAACCTGAAGACCATCGTTTTAATCCTAAATACGTAATTCCTCACGAGCGAAGTGGGCGCATCACTTGTGCTATGTGGGGATGGATAAGTGCACATTGTCCGAGAGAATTGAAGTGTCGCCACATAAGGATGCTTTCGAATATATTCTGGAGAACGTGTTGCTCCCTAGCGTTCGAAGAATATATATCGAAGAAGATATGTCAACATTTCGACTAGTTCAAGTCTATAGTAAATGCTATGTATAGTAAAAGACTAGTTTACCCAACATCCAGAAATTGATGTTCTCGACTAGCCAACCAAATCTCCGGATCTCAATTTAATAGAAAATGTTTGGGCAATAATTGCAAATTCGTGGGATTCTAGAAATGAAAAAACGAAAGAGCGTCTGGTTGCGTATGCGAGGGACATGTGGGAAAATTTAAGGTGTAAGCCTGAATTTTTCGCACATCTAAACGGTTCGGTAACAGGTTACAACAAGTAATTGCACAAGAAGGATACTGGATTAGGTACTGAATCTCAGTGTCATTTAAACAGTTCTTTTCAGAACCATTAAATGGTTCTTTTCAGAACCACTAAATTGTTTGACAAAGGAACACACTCAGCACAATTATATATAATTTTATTATAGACAAAAAGAAAAATTCTGAAAAACGAATACTTCAACATTAATAAATGATCCATCTCTTTATCTTTCCTCTTCATACTCATTTATTCTACATAATATTAATTTATTCTACATAATTGTAAGTATATATTTATATAATATATAATTTTTAACGTAACATATTATTGATGATTCGCTCGAATTTTTGTTTTATCAAGAACCAATTAAATATTCGACAATGAACCAGAGCAACCTTTCGCCAAGATACCGTTGCACTGATGTATAAGGCACTAGAAATGCTTACACTCAGGTTACCGATTAATCGAAGGAGCAGGAGATGAAAAAAAGAAAATAAGAGAAGGAAAAGCAGAGTGACGAAAATAAATGTCTCCTTTCCAAAAAAAATCAAAGGTTTAATTTGCAATAAGTTAGAAACGCGAAATGCGATACACAGATCGAATTATATCAGACAAATAGCGCTACTTCCTATTCAGATACAAACAATAAAAGGAAAACAAAAAAAATGAATAGAGAGTCGCTGACAATAGATCATCTAACGCTAAATTTTGATACATAAACAATAGTTTTGCACATAAACAATAGTCAGAGTTTGCACGTAAACAATAATCAGAATTAGCAATATAAATTGATCAGCTTCCTTGTCTATTGGTCGAAACGTTGCTCGATGTTGGAATCGGTAGGTAGTTTGATTAGTTTGACCACAGGCCTGGTAAACGTGGAGGTGGAAGTCTTCACTGTGGCGACTCGGACTAAACCGTCCAATCCGGGATGAACATCAATTATAAGTCCTAGTGGCCATTTGGTCGGAGGAGCAAAGTCGTTTTTTAATATTACAACGTCTCCCTTTTGCACGTTAGGCTGAGGCTTCAGTCACTTGTTTCGCAGTTGTAGATAGTGAAGTACTCTTTCCTCCACCTGCTCCAAAACGAATCGCATAGGTTGCCCAAAAATCTCCAGCAATTCAGAATCCTAGTCGGAGACGAAGATTCATCCATTGGTTCTGGTACGATAATAGTGATGATCCGACCAGGAAATGGGCAGGAGTCAAGGCCGCGACCTCTGTCCCGTCGTTGCTTAAAGGGCAGAGGGGCTTCGAATTCAGGCAAGCTTCAATCTTGGCCGCGAGCGTAGAGAATTCCTCAAAAGTCAATGTCGATTCTCCGATAACTCGCGTGAAGTGATGTTTGAAACTGCGTACTGCGGCCTCCCAAAGTCCACCAAAGTGGGGAGTTCTTGGAAGGATAAATACCTATTTGATGCCCTGAGCAGCTAGCTTATCAGTTAATTCTCTCGTAAACTGGGAAGACTCGTTGAATAAGTTCCTCAGTTCTGTCGAGGCGCTCTTAAAGATTGTCGCGTTGTCCGAATAGATAGTCGAGCAGGCTCCGCGTCGGGCGCAGAATCGAAAGAAAGCCGCAAGAAAGATTTCGGTAGTAAGATCCGACACGATCTCGATATGGGTGGCTCGCATAGCTAGGCAAACAAAAATAGCGACGTATCCCTTTGTAATTTCGCACCTCCTCCTGAAAATAGTACAGAAATGGGTCCTGCGTAATCCAGTCCAGTCAAGGCAAAGGGACGAGCCGGAGTGATTCGCTCGATTGGTAGGAGCGCCATTTGCTGAGTCGAACTCTTTGCGGCGAATCGCGCGCATGTAGTGCAATGGCGGAATACTCCCACTACTAAATGACTACTAAATGTCTACGGATGATCCAGAATACCCGATTGAGATGTGATAGCATGAGCTGTACACTACCATGTAGTGTGATCGAGTGTCTCCTCCGAGACGCTTGACAAAGATATTGTTCCCAGGCAGGATAATTGGATGCTTCTCACTGTACGTCAACGAGGAGACGTGCAACCTGTCACCTACACGAATAAGTCCTTAGTCGCACAGGAATGGACTGAGTCTCAATAAACTGCTGCGACAGTGGACAGGTTTGTCAGAAGCCAGTTGTTGGCGTTCATGAGCATAATGGCAAAGCTGAATGACTCTGAAGCAAGCGATCCTAGCCAAGTTCCACTCTTCCGCTGATAAGACATCTCGGCAAGTCCCCTTTGGCTTAGGAGTGTTAGGAGTGTTAAAATGCCATCGACAGCAATAGTCGATAATGCGAATTATCTTCGAGAAATGAGAGAACCGATGAAGAGGCGACAAACTGGTGGAGTCAGTGGATAATTCGGCGTCGCTCTGCAGCTTTTCTTCTTGAATGATGAATGATTGGGCGTCTTCCGTTTGTGGATCATTGGACGAGGGTACGGCTGGCCAGTCAGTCTCCGACTTGGTGATTCAGCTGAGACCTCTCCACTAAATCTGATAGTCCGATAATTGGGATGGGGTGAGGCCCCGTGTGGCGCAGTCAGCTGAATTGTCAGCTGACCTTATGTGATGCCACATAGCAAGGGGAAACGAGGTGACGATTTCACTTATTCTGTTCACAACAAACGTTTGCGAATGTGGAGGGGTGACTCTTGAGCCACTCCAAGACAACCCTCGAGACCAAGAGTGGACTTGATTTGGTTAGTTGCGAAGGTTAGTCAATAAGTGTTTGGCCAGACGAACCAGCAGCACGGCTCCGCAAAGTTCCAATCGAGGCAAGGTTTCTACCTTGGCCAACTTAGTCTTAGCCATCAGCAAAATTGAGTCACCGCTGAGTCTCACGGCATAGATGGCAATCGCAAAGGCTCGTTGTGAGGCGTCTGCGAACCCATGGAGATGTCAAGTGTCATTCTCCATACAGCCAAACCATCGAGGAAATTGTATCCGTGAAACGTCAGGCAGCGAGTCGTGAAAGTGCGACTATCAATGAAGCAACTCGCCTTTTACTGGAGTGTCCCAGTCCAGATTGTTTAGCCAGAGATCTTGCAGGAAGATCTTGGCTGTAATTATAATAAGTGCCAATCAACGTAATAGATCAAAAAGTTTAGCAATTTTTGACAGGATTGATCATTTAATAGTCTCGGGAGCGCGTGTTGAACTTGACACCTCGAAATAAAAACACTCCACAAAGGGAAACCATTTTAGGCCTAAGATTGATACAATCTCATTCAACTTAACTACTTCAGTCATCGAGTCAAATCTCTGCAGGAGATCATTCGATGCCCATTTCTCCAAGGATATGCCTGCAGTAGCGAGAAGCTAAATTAGCTGATCACGACTTACGACGGCGTCAGAGATACTGTCGCCTCCGGCGAAGATGTCATCCATATAGATTTGGTGACGTAGAATCGTACTCGCTTCCGGATGAAACCGCTCCATCATCTGCTAACTGTTGAATGACGCGCAGACAAACGGAGCTGGAATAGTGCCATAAGTCACGGTGACAGCTCGATAATCCTGAATGGGCTTGTTGACGTTCGAGCGCCATAAGATTCACTGCCAGTTGACGGGTGGACTAAGATATGTCGAAACATTTTCACTATATCTGTTACGAAAACAATTTTTTGAAAACGCCAGTTTGTAAGTACTACTAAGACATCCTTCTGAAGTTTAGGATCCGGCAAAAGAAAATCGTTAAGGGAACGACCACTCGGAATCCTTTGCGACGCGTTGAAGATAACGGATTTTCTTTGGATTGTCTGAAAATAGCATGATGAGGCAAATAAAAATTTGGTCTACTTAGTTCTGTTAGACGAACGATTTCCATATGACTTAAATCTAGGTATTCTTTTATGAAAGCGTGATACGCTTCCACGAGAGGAGCATTTCATCGAAGTCTCCTCTCAGAATGCATCAGACATGCAACAGCGATGTCTCGCAAGCCAACGAGAGACGGTACTTGAGCGAATGATAAACGAACGACAAATCTATTATCCTTGTTACGAGTGCACGTCTTCACGAAGTAATTCTCACAGACCTGTTCGTCTGGAGTCAGTAACTTCTCCCTGGAAATTTCCTTCCCAGAATTGAAGGAGAGTCTGAGAGAGGGTAGGTTCCGTGTAGGTGGAAAGACGCAGACTTGAGAATGATGACAATCACAAGTTGATGAGACTGAACTGATCAATATCCATCCGAAAATTGTGTTCTGGCGACTGGGGCTCCAGTTGGACCACGAATTAGTTCTTCTAGAGTGATATCCGGATAGACATCCGCACTGAATATACAGTTCACCTTGCTTGGCTCAACAAACGAAGAATCTGCGACATCGAGTCCTTGAAGATGAGGTCAATTACGATGACGGGTCTTGCTCTTAGGCAATAAGCGAGTAAATTCAGGAAGAATTAAAGCCAAAAGAGACAGGTAGAACTTTTGATCATGGTGGGACTTCAATTGTACGTTTACCTTCCGACTTAATTTGGAAGTCACGTCGGTCCCCACGCCGACAACCGAAATTGCAACCCTTCTCGACACTAAAGAGAGTTGAGATGCAACCCGTTCTGAAAGAAATGAACGCTCGGCGGCAAGATCTATCAAAGCGCGGATTGTCGATGAGTTGTCATACAAATCGACAACGATGATTTTAGCGGTGGCTAGTAACACGGCTCCTCCGATCGAGGCAACATGCGAGCCGACTGTGTTAATTGAATTATCATGAAACGAATCACATGGTTCAGAAGACAAAGCTTGACTGTCATCGACTTGCAGCTTAGTGTTCTTAGAGCTTTGATTTGATTGAGAGCTTGAGCTTTTACGATGCAGTTTTGTGTGATGCTTACCTTGACAAATCAAACATCATTTCGACGTGGAACATTTGTCAGAAATGATTCTTTTGTAAACAGTTCAAGCAAAGTCTTTCCTTCTTACAGTAGTCCAGACGCTGCGGTTGTGTCATAGACTTAAATTTGTTACATGCGTAGAGATAGTGATTTTCATTACAAAGAGGACATTTGAGAGCCGATTTAAATGAGGTAACTGTGTTAGCGGAATTGGCAAACACACGCTTAGACTTGTTTAAGACTTGACAAACTATTATGACTGTCGCGACGGTCATTGCAGTCTGAGGTTGCGCGAGCCTGTTTCAGTGATTAAACTCGTCGTTTAAGAAATTTATTTAAATCAGAATAAGTTGAAAATCCGTCTTTGCTTTCTTGCGAAATTTCCTTTTGCTTTTGATCTTGCAAGTTTTATGATTTAACCGCTAGGAGTTGAATGAGATTTTCAAGATAATTAAACAAGCGAATATAAGAATTGTCATATCGACGAACTAATTTCTCTCATGTTACGTTAAAATTTGCATCCGTAATCTCAGTGTCCTTGAGCCGCTAAGCGGCTTGTCCCTGCACTGTATTTAATAAATTTTGCTGTAATTTCGCCATGTTCGATATTGATGGCTTGTCTTTAACCATCGAACAAAATCTCTGCTTGAAGGATTCCCACTCGTCGTGTTTGCCCGAAAAGGTAGGCAACGAGAAGACGAGGAGCGAGAACGCATCCGAAATAAGCTGGGGATGAGTGGATTGCACTGAAATCCCTCTATTACCCGACACAGACGACGCAGCCCTCAGCTCGGTCACGTCGTCTTTCAAAGTTGTCTTTTAATATACGCAGTCTCGACTTGATCGAAATAATTCTTCACGAAGTAATCATGTTCAACCAATTCTTTCTCAGATTCTAGTAAGGAATCATGACGATCTAAGAATTGCGTCCAGTATCTTTCAAGAAGCTCTAAACGAGAAATACGAAACTGTCTGCTTGTCTGCTCCTCTTTTTTGCTTCGTGTTTTTAATGAAATTAACTATATTGTTGGCAGTAGTAATCTGCGCGCGTAATTTTGGATCGGACATGTTACTCTCGAAAAATCAAAATCAACACAGTCGAAGGAGGTGCTCGATTTAGACAGAGATGATGCAACGAATGTATGCCGATAAATAACTTGAGTGGTACGCACTACGAGAAGGATTCAATAAAAGCAAAGCGTGTAAGTAAAATGAAACAGAATTTAAGCAACGAAATTCTGAAAAACGAGAAAGAAAAGCAAAATGTCTTAGTTAGATAGGTCTAGCGAGTTTCCGCGAGTTTCCGTTTCGAAACGATAACATACGCGGGCGTTCAATCGTGAGAGCACGAAGCTCTTAATGGAGAGAGAGAGAGAGAGAGAGAGAGAGAGAGAGAGAGAGAGAGAGAGAGAGAGAGAGAGTATTTTATCGTGCTCGAAGCGTAGAATGAAGACGGAAGGGAGGCAACAGAGGAACACTCGCTCTCCGCTACCTCCCGTCTCTCTCTGCCTCACCTAGCGGCTCTCTTCAGATGCGACGATAATGGTGACATGAGCTTCATTTCAATTCGATGATTTTTCAATAAATTTTCACAGTCAACTGAACTCTGCTGTCAAATTTCTGTTAATAGCTCGCTCGAATTTTTGTTTTATCCAGAACCTAAGATATCATTGCGCTGATGTATAAGGCATTAGAAATGCTTACACTCAGGTTACCGATTAATCGAAGGAGCAGGAGATGAGAAAAAGAAAACAAGGGAAGGAGAAGCAGACTGGCGAAAATAAATGACTCTTTTCCAAAAAAACAATCAAAGGTTTAATTTGCAACAATATCAAAACGAAATGTGATACACAGATCGAACTACTGAAGACGAAAATTAATATCCGCGCAAAGATCGATATGACACGGGCGCGTGAACGCTGCGAATTCAGCCTCAGCCGAGCAAGGCCGCCCGAAACGCAAACGCTATCGAGATGAGCTCCCAATCCGCGTCCGGCAATAGCGCGCATGCGAACATATATATAATGAATTATAAATTTATATACTTATCTGAAAAGCAATATAAAACGGATATATAACTTACTATATGGATATATGTATATATATAGTTGTATATATAATGAAAAAAAATATAATAAAATTCAACTCAATATTCTTTCTTTAAAATTGAAAATAAAATAATTGGATACTAGATGTATTTTATGATTACTTTTACTTTTACTTTTATTTTTATTTGTAACGATACGCCTCCCGCACACCGGGAATATTACTTGTAATTGCGACCAGGCTCCGCGCCCGTTACCGAACCGCACACCGACCGACGCGCGCGCCCGAGATACCAAACGCATCGACCATTGCGCGCGTAATCGAACACGCACTCATCACGTGCGTGTCAAACATCACCGACGACCCGCGCTATTTTGTTAGTGCAAAATAATAGACGCGGCCGAGTATAAACCCGGCCGATCCACGATAAAATAACCAAACCGATCCGATCGACCGACTTCCGACCGATACCGAAAACCGAGACCATTCTTGATCTCCGCCGAATATACTCGATACCAGATATCATCTATCTACAAAAGTGAGAAAATTGGGACAGAGCATTCTCAGTCTCCGTCAAGCATACTTGGCTCTCGCTTTCTCCGAGACGGAGCATTCTCAATCTCAACGCTTCCTTGCTAACAATACGAGCAAACCGGGGCGGAGCATTCTCAGTCCCCGACAAACATACTTGTCACTCGTTCCTTCTATCTTCCACTCCGAGACGGAGCATTCTCGGTCTCATCAATCTCGCCAGTACACGAGCACACGGGACGGAGTATTGTTTCCGACAAGCATATTTGTCTCTCGTGTAAAATCCACGAATAGGAACGAGCCTTCTCGTTCCTGACATTCGCATATCAACTGCGCGAAAATATCGAATAACGCGGCACGCACTGCTAGCGCTACCGACGAATTACCGCTCAACCAATCACACGCTTACGCCAGAGGCAAAACGCTGAAATAGGGCACGGGCGCCCGCGAGCGCCCGCGAGTGCCCGTCTATTGTGCACATCTCAGGAGCGTAGTATCTAATATTTTTAGTACCTTGGGATAAAGTTCCGCATTTCACACTTACAAAAATAGCGTTGCGTGTATACGAGGGTAGTCTGAAAAGTTTTGAGCCTTAACATGAAGATGACGTTACTCGTCAAAACCATTCTAGTACTACAATAGTATATGCTTTGAAAGACTTTTGTGAAAATTTCAGCCATTTTGGACGCTCAGTTGTTGTTTGACAGTCGTTTGTATCAGTCGATGTCAGTGTTTTTGTAAAAAT
Organism: Pogonomyrmex californicus; assembly: GCA_024349325.1. NCBI lineage: Eukaryota > Metazoa > Arthropoda > Insecta > Hymenoptera > Formicidae > Pogonomyrmex > Pogonomyrmex californicus. The sequence continues at coordinate 25,608 of JAECZD010000041.1, forward strand.
GGAAAAAATTGAATATCATGCCGTGATTAAATTCTTACATTTGAAAGGCAATACGCCTGCGCAAATTAAAATCGAGTTGGACGCTGTTTACGGGGACTCTGCCCCATCATTTGCCACCATAAAAAGATGGGCAGCTAAATTTAAACGTAGTCGTATCAGCTTGGCTGATGATGAGCGGACGGCCAAAAACTGCGACCACCGCTGATAACATCAAAAATGTTCACCAAATGGACGACCATCGAATCAAGGTTAAAGAGAGAGCAGAGGCTATGGGCATATCGAAAGAATGCGTCATATATTGACTGAAGAATTGGATATGCGCAAGCTATCCGCGCGTTAGGTGCCGCGCTTGCTCACTTTGGACCAAAAACGAATTCGAATGAACATTTCCAAGGCCCTGTTGGAACGGTTCAAACGAAACGAGTCAGATTTTTTGCGTCGATTCATAACTGTAGACGAAACTTGGATCCACCACTATACTCCAGAGACAAAAGAACAGTCAAAACAGTGGACTGCAAAGGGTGAACCTGCTCCGAAAAAGGTAAAGACGGTTCCATCAGCTGGGAAAGTAATGGCGACTGTTTTTTGGGATAGTCACGAAATTGTGTATATTGACTATCTCGAAAAAGGTAAAACAATAACGGGAGCGTATTACGCATCATTACTTGATAAGCTGAAGGCAGAAATTGCAAAAAACGGCCGCATTTGAAGAAGAAGAAAGAGCTATTCCATCAAGACAACGCACCTGCTCATACTTCGGCGGTTGCCATGGCCAAAATTCACGAACTGCATTTCGAATTAGTTGACTACCCACCGTATTCATCAGATCTGGCCCCTAACGACTTTTTCCTGTTTCCTAAGCTTAAAGTTTCGTTTGGAGGACAGAGATTTTCATCGAACGAGGAGATCATCGCATACGTAAACACCTATTTTGCGGAGCAAGACGCCAACTACTATTTGGAGGGGTTAAAGAGGTTAGAGTATCGATGGGAAAAGTGTCAATGGGAAAAGTGTCGAGTATCGACTTAAAAGGAGATTATGTTGAAAAATAAAACTATATTTGACCGAAAAAGTATTTGTTTCTATGTGGGCTCAAAACTTTTCAGACTACCCTCGTACGAACGATAGTGTAGTGTCTTAAACTACTAGTACTTGAATCTTTGTAACATCATACAACTTTTTTATAATAGTTTAGCTAAACCGTTTAAAGAAATATGCACAAATATATTGTAATATATAGAACTTAAAATACGTAAGTTCTTATGAATTCAACTTATATCTAGTTAATTATTTTATTAGTCAAATAAAGAAATATGCCCTAGCATGTTTTGATTATCCTAATAATAATAATAATAAGCATTCATTATAGGAAAATTTTAATTAAAATGCTTATCTATATTTTTAAATATTATAAGTTGTTAAAATTTGTGCTAAATTAAAAATTGTGTAATTAATATATTTAAATATGTTTAACGAAAATTTAAATATAACAAAGAAATAAAACAATAATATAAACAATAACAATATATTAAAATATAAACTTACAATACAATTATAAATTTATGAATACATATCACGTTTAACAGAACTTAGCGCTTTAAATTTATATTTTTAAATCTAGAAGAATAGTCCTTTTTCTGCGAAGAAAACTTCCAACAATTTCAAAATAAACATCTGCTAAACATTAATATGCTAAACGCTCGAAATAAAGAAAAACAATAACTAAGCAAGAGTATAATCAAATTGTCTCTTGTCTAGAACAGTCAGACACATTTGCGATTTTGTAATTTAACGTTTGTAATGGATAATCAAAGTAGGAAAAGAACTTAAGTTCAAGTTTGGGCAATTCTTCATGGGAAGAGAAGTAGTTCATAATCAAGCATAATAATCAAGCGCAATGTTTGATCTGTGAACCAATATAAATTTAAAGAAATATAATGTCGAAAGACATTATAACACAAAACATGGAGTTACTTATGACAAGATAGAAGGTTCGGAGCGAATTCAACTTTTGCACGATTTAAAATCAGTTGTTTCCAACAATAAAGTAATTTTCATATTATACATACTATTATAATATTAAATGTATAAAAGTTCTGAGTTTTTTAAATTCAATTTTTATTCAAAAACAAACAAAAAAATATTAATCAGTGAAATATTCCCCGTTTGCATCAACGACCTTTTGCCATCTTTCGGGTAGCTTGCGAATTCCTTGACGATAGAAGCTCACCGGCTTCGAAGCGATAAAGTCATCAATGCATTTTCGTATCTCTTCAAATCTCACAAAATGTGTATCAGCCAAATGATGCTGCAGCGACCGGAATAGGTAGTAATCGGAAGGCGCCATGTCTGGGCTATACGCCGCGTGCGGAAAAGTTCTCAGCCTAACGCAAAGATATGGTCCTGAGTCGCTTTCGCAACATGTGGTCGAGCATTGTCATGAAGCAAGATCACTTTACGACGTCCTTGGCCAGTAAATGGCCTCTTTTCTTCTAATGCATCGCTCAAATTGGTCAATTGTTGTTGGTAGCGGTCTGCCGTGATTGTTTCACCCGGTTGTAACAACTCGTAATACAACACACCTTTCCAATCCCACCAGATACAGAGCAAAACCTTCTTGGCGTGGATATTGGGCTTTGGCGTCGATGTCGAAGATTGACCAGGGTCAACCCATGATTTTCTACGTTTAGGGTTATCATATAAAGAATCCACTTTTCATCGCCTGTAATGATTTTGTGCAGAAAATCTTTTTTCCGGAACTTTGAAAGTGAGTGCAGTGTCACGCCGACGATTTTTGTTGTCTTCGGACAATTCATGCGGAACCCATCTGCCTTCCTTCTGAACCTTTCCATCGTATGTAAACGTACGGAAATGGTTTGCTGCGTAACGCCAAGCTGTTCTGCAAGCTCCTCTTCAGTTTGCGCAGGGTTTATATCCAGCTTGCAATTCATCCGTTTCAATCTATTGAGGGCGTCCAGCACGCGGTTTATCTTCAAGACTGAAATCTCCTTGGCGAAATTTTTGATACCATCTTTTACATGTAGTATGACTTACAGCGTTCTCTCCATATGCAGCACAAATCATTGCAGTGGCTTCAGCAGCATTTTTCTTCAGATGAAACGCGAAGTGGAAAATCGATGGAAAATCGAATATGCTCTTTTGTTATTGCCATCGTGAACACTACTGATTTTTGAGGTTATGTGCATCAAACGTCAAACCGTATGGCATTTTAGAAGGCCAAATGTCAATGCTTTAAAACCGCAAAAGGGCGGGAAGATATATAAAATTTAAATTGTTATTTCATTGTTGTTTGGTTGTATGAAATCTAAAGCTCAGAACTTTTTTGTGCACCTAATGTAAAATATGCGTTTTTTACTGTAGCCAGTTTTAATTTAATTCATTATATTTAATTATACCCGGTAAAAAATTTTTCGTAAGGACATATATGCATATAAACATGTATAAATATATAAAATATAAATATAATGTATAAATATAAATATATATATTATATATATATATATATATATTTACATATATATATATATATATATATATTATATATATATTATATATATATATATATATATATATATATATATATATATATAATTATACGAGATATGTCCATATATGTTCATATTAATTTCCTTCCTTTGTAAAATTTTTGTTTGATATAAAAAAAATAATAATAATCAGAAGACATAAAAAATTTGTCGCCTGCCCAGAAAGAAGGAGTGTCAGATTCGATTCCTAGTATAGATAATATTTTTCGTTGTACACATTTCATGTGAGGAAGATATCGAAAATATCGAGGATTCTATTAATTGGGGAGTGTTTCGCGAGTGTTCGCAATTTAGCAGAAGGAGTATATCGATGTTTAATCGAAATTTAAATATTATAATTTAGAATCATATATAAACTAATCTAGCTTCGCCGCGTAAGGCCTGTTTTCTTAATAATTTACATAAAAAATAATTAAAAGAATGAATAATTTTGCATTGTTTTTTTACAAGTAAAATTTGAAAAAATGAGAAAACATCGCCCATATATAATCATGTTTATGTTAATATTTTTTTATGATTGAAAGAATATATATGATTACATATAGGTATTTTTTTTATTCCTTCAAACTTAATTTTTTGTAAAACATATATTTATGTACGTCATGTACATTATGTACATTTACGTATGTATATATATATATTTTTACATAAAACATGTTTTATCAGGTACATTACATTTAATAAAGATATTATTCTAATACAGGAAGAAGAATCGAATTAAGTAAGCATTGTATGCCAGTTACAAAATTGCTCATCTTATTGCATGTGAATCATATCCATTTAGCATTGGTCCATTTGTCAAACAATGTTTAGAAATTGCCGCAGAAATAATATATCCTAATGATATTAATAAATTTAAATCAATTAGTCTCTCTTCTCGAACTGTAGTACGTCGCATTGAAAAATTAGCTGAAGATCTCAAGCGACAATTGGTACTAAAAGCAAACAATTTTATTGCTTTTTCATTAGCTCTCGACGAGATACTGATATCGTTGATACTGCACAATTGGCAATTTTTATTCGTGGTGTGGATAGCAACCTCTCTATTATTGAGGAACTTTTAAATATAATATCTCTGAAAGGTACTACAACTGGAGAAGATATATTGTTTAACGTTGAAGAAGCAATAGAAAACATAAATCTATCTTGGGATAAATTAACTTCAGTTGCTACTGATGGTGCTGCAGCAATGATTGGACACAATATGGGCTTCGTAGGACATTTAAAGTCTAAACTTGTGCAATCAAAACAAGAAATACATTCGATCCATTGTATCATCAAGAGGCATTATGTGCAAAAGTTAAGTCTTTAAAGTATGACGAAGTAATGAAAATTGTAATCAAAGTTGTAAATTTTATTAGAATTACTGGATTGAATCATCGTCAATTTCTCATCGTCAATCGCGAATTTTTATCTTCTTTAGAGTCAGATTATACCAATATCTCCTATTTTTGCGAAACATGATGGCTTAGTCGAGGTAAAACTCTTCAGCGTTTGTTTCATTTACGCGAAGAAATAATTATATTTTTAGAAATGAAAGATAAGTCTGTGCCTGAACTATCACAGCCTTCCTGGATTGCGAATCTCGCCTTTCTTGCGGATCACTAATCATTTAAATACATTAAATTACTCTTTACAAGGCAAAGATAAATTAATTATTCATATGTTTGATCAAATTAGATCTTTTAAAATGAAACTTAATTTATGGAACAATCAATTTCAATCTTGACAGTTGTTGCATTTTTCAAATTTATTATCTGTTGCCATGCACATTCAAGATAAGCAATATGAAAAATATATAAATTCACTTCAATTATTACATAATGAATTTGATTGTCGATTTAGGGAAATGCATGATTTAGAAAAAGATTTACTTACTTTTATGACACCTTTTGACACTGTTGATATTAATATTGTTCTCGCAGATATACAATTAGAATTAATAGATTTAAAATGTGACACTGCTCTTAAAAATCGTTTTTATACAATGACTGACATCGTATAATTTTATTCATATATATCTCAAGAACATTTTCGACTACATGCTCGTGCTGCAAAAATAATGAGTATGTTCGGTTTTACATATTCATGTGAACAATTATTTTCTATTATGAAATTAAATAAGTCGTGAACAGTTAACAGATTCACATTTGAATGCAATAATTCATTTAAGTTGTGCCAAAACGATAACACCTCATATATAATATCGGAAAATTATGAATCAAATATTAATTAAATGTTATAAGAGTTGTTTATTTAATATTATTATAAGAATTGTTTATTTAAAATATAGATAGTTACTAATTTATGCTATCTGACGTAGGCCAGGGGTCGGCAAGTGGGCAAATTTTTTACCGGGTATAATTAAATATAATGAATTAAATTAAAACTGACTACAGTAAAAAACGCATATTTTATATTATAATAGTATGTATATTATGAAAATTACTTTATTGTTGAAACTGATTTTAAATCATGCAAAAGTTGAATTCGCTCGATCCTTCTATCTTGTCATAAGTGGCTCCATGTTTTATGTTATAATGTCTTCCGACATTATATTTCTTTGAATTCATAATGGTTCCACAGATCAAACATTGCGCTTAATTATCATGCTTCATTATGAACCACTTCTCTTCCCATGAAGAACTGTTCACTTGAACTTAAGGTTCTTTTCTTTGATTATCCATTACAAACGTTAAATTATAAGATTGCAAATGTGTCTGACTGTTCTACATAAGGGACAATTTGATTATACTCTTGCTTAGTTATTGTTTTTCTTTTATTTTGAGCAGATTAATATTAGCAGATGTTTATTTTGAAATTGTTGGAAGTTTTCTTCGCAGAAAAAGGACTATTCTTCTGGATTTAAAAATATAAATTTAAAGTTAAGTTCTGTTAAACGTGATATGTATTCATAAGTTTATAATTGTATTGTAAGTTTATACTTTAATATATTGTTATTGTTTATATTATTGTTTTATTTCTTTGTTATATTTAAATTTTCGTAAAACATATTTAAATGTATTAATTACACAATTTTGTTAGCATAAATTTTGACAACTTACAATATTTAAAAATAAAGATAAGCATTTTAATTAAAATTTTCCTATAATGAATGCTTATTATTATTATTATTAGGATAATCAAAACATGCTAGGGCATATTTCCTTATTTGACTAATAAAAAAATTAACTAGATATAAGTTGAATTCATAAGAACTTATGCATTTTAAGTCCTATATAGAGTGATTCAGAACAACCCCGTGTCCTTGCAAGGACGTACTCCTGAATTAATTCTGAGATGACTTTTCCTCTACGAAAATTTTGT
>JAECZD010000041.1:35000-106296 GCA_024349325.1 Pogonomyrmex californicus
TGCGTGCGTGCGTGCGTGCGTGCGTGCGTGCGTGCGTGCGTGCGTGCGTGCGTGCGTGCGTGCGTGCGTGCGTGCGTGCGTGCGTGCGTGCGTGCGTGCGTGCGTGCGTGCGTGCGTGCGTGCGTGCGTGCGTGCGTGCGTGCGTGCGTGCGTGCGTGCGTGCGTGCGTGCGTGCGTGCGTGCGTGCGTGCGTGCGTGCGTGCGTGCGTGCGTGCGTGCGTGCGTGCGTGCGTGCGTGCGTGCGTGCGTGCGTGCGTGCGTGCGTGCGTGCGTGCGTGCGTGCGTGCGTGCGTGCGTGCGTGCGTGCGTGCGTGCGTGCGTGCGTGCGTGCGTGCGTGCGTGCGTGCGTGCGTGCGTGCGTGCGTGCGTGCGTGCGTGCGTGCGTGCGTGCGTGCGTGCGTGCGTGCGTGCGTGCGTGCGTGCGTGCGTGCGTGCGTGCGTGCGTGCGTGCGTGCGTGCGTGCGTGCGTGCGTGCGTGCGTGCGTGCGTGCGTGCGTGCGTGCGTGCGTGCGTGCGTGCGTGCGTGCGTGCGTGCGTGCGTGCGTGCGTGCGTGCGTGCGTGCGTGCGTGCGTGCGTGCGTGCGTGCGTGCGTGCGTGCGTGCGTGCGTGCGTGCGTGCGTGCGTGCGTGCGTGCGTGCGTGCGTGCGTGCGTGCGTGCGTGCGTGCGTGCGTGCGTGCGTGCGTGCGTGCGTGCGTGCGTGCGTGCGTGCGTGCGTGCGTGCGTGCGTGCGTGCGTGCGTGCGTGCGTGCGTGCGTGCGTGCGTGCGTGCGTGCGTGCGTGCGTGCGTGCGTGCGTGCGTGCGTGCGTGCGTGCGTGCGTGCCTGCGTGCGTGCGTGCGTGCGTGCGTGCGTGCGTGCGTGCGTGCGTGCGTGCGTGCGTGCGTGCGTGCGTGCGTGCGTGCGTGCGTGCGTGCGTGCGTGCGTGCGTGCGTGCGTGCGTGCGTGCGTGCGTGCGTGCGTGCGTGCGTGCGTGCGTGCGTGCGTGCGTGCGTGCGTGCGTGCGTGCGTGCGTGCGTGCGTGCGTGCGTGCGTGCGTGCGTGCGTGCGTGCGTGCGTGCGTGCGTGCGTGCGTGCGTGCGTGCGTGCGTGCGTGCGTGCGTGCGTGCGTGCGTGCGTGCGTGCGTGCGTGCGTGCGTGCGTGCGTGCGTGCGTGCGTGCGTGCGTGCGTGCGTGCGTGCGTGCGTGCGTGCGTGCGTGCGTGCGTGCGTGCGTGCGTGCGTGCGTGCGTGCGTGCGTGCGTGCGTGCGTGCGTGCGTGCGTGCGTGCGTGCGTGCGTGCGTGCGTGCGTGCGTGCGTGCGTGCGTGCGTGCGTGCGTGCGTGCGTGCGTGCGTGCGTGCGTGCGTGCGTGCGTGCGTGCGTGCGTGCGTGCGTGCGTGCGTGCGTGCGTGCGTGCGTGCGTGCGTGCGTGCGTGCGTGCGTGCGTGCGTGCGTGCGTGCGTGCGTGCGTGCGTGCGTGCGTGCGTGCGTGCGTGCGTGCGTGCGTGCGTGCGTGCGTGCGTGCGTGCGTGCGTGCGTGCGTGCGTGCGTGCGTGCGTGCGTGCGTGCGTGCGTGCGTGCGTGTGCGTGCGATGCGTGCGTGCGATGCGACGTGCGTGCGTGCGTGCGTGCGTGCGTGCGTGCGTGCGTGCGTGCGTGCGTGCGTGCGTGCGTGCGTGCGTGCGTGCGTGCGTGCGTGCGTGCGTGCGTGCGTGCGTGCGTGCGTGCGTGCGTGCGTGCGTGCGTGCGTGCGTGCGTGCGTGCGTGCGTGCGTGCGTGCGTGCGTGCGTGCGTGCGTGCGTGCGTGCGTGCGTGCGTGCGTGCGTGCGTGCGTGCGTGCGTGCGTGCGTGCGTGCGTGCGTGCGTGCGTGCGTGCGTGCGTGCGTGCGTGCGTGCGTGCGTGCGTGCGTGCGTGCGTGCGTGCGTGCGTGCGTGCGTGAATGAAGAGAGAGAGAGAGAGAGAGAGAGAGAGAGAGAGAGAGAGAGAGAGAGAGAGAGAGAGAGAGAGAGAGAGAGAGAGAGAGAGAGAGTAAGTCGCATAGGTGCGTACTATCGCGTATGGTAAACACGTCGATGCAGCGAACGCCCTGCAGTAATCGCCTGCATCGGACGGTGAGTTGTGCCGTCCCTGCCTACCTTCCGCGTCTCGTTATTTGCTAACTTTTTTCTTTTATAATTTAAAATGTAAGCGTCGGACAAAATTTTCGTAGAGGAAAAATCGTCTCAGAATTAATTCAGGAGTACGTCCTTGCAAAGACACGGGGTTGTTCTGAATCATCCTGTATATTACAATTTATTTTTGCATATTTCTTTAAACGGTTTAGCTAAACTATTATAAAAAAATTTTATGATGTTACAAAGATTCAAGTACTAGTAGTTTAAGACACTACACTATCGTTCATATATACACGCAACGCTATTTTTGTAAGTGTGAAATGCGGAACTTTATCCCTAGGTACTAAAAATATTACATTCGCTCCTGAGATGTGCACACAGGCGAGCGCTCGCGGGCGCTCGCGGGCGCCCGTGTTCAATTTCAGTGTTTTGTCGACCCCTGGTTTAATTCACGTTGCGAATTAAATCTATAAAATAGTGTATATATTAAGTGTGAAAGAATAAACTTGGGTTCATGCTTCAAGCTAATTCTTGTTCTACGTACTTTATTTGTTCCTTATTTGTTCCTTGCCGCTTTAAAACATTCAATCGCGCACACTTTTTATTTTATATCTTTAGAATTTTATTAAGTTCTTTTGTAGATTTGTAGATGACCAAGCCTGTTCAACTTTATTATAGTTTTTTCAATTTTTTAAGACACATGTTTGCGATTACCATCTCTTTGTTTTTTAAAACAAATTTTTTTGATTATTGGGTTATCGGATAAGATTCTATTGGACTTTTCAATTATCATATAATACTCGACTATTTATAACGATTTTCATTTTGACATACTAAAGAATATTACATTCAAAGTCGAAACGTTTATGATTTTATTTTGTATTTTAAGTGATTGTATTATTATTAGCAATATCCTAGTTTGGTACATAGTTTTCTTATTTTACATTATAATAAATTAAAGTATTATATTAATAAATAATATAATACAAATATAATACAATACAAATAAATATAAATAAATATAACGTTTTCTTTTTAATGTACGAAATGTATAATATTTTGTTTCTTTTCTTCATCAACGCTCTCGAAAATTGCAATTGTATATCAACTTTCGCCGGAACATTTTTGGACATTCAAGTTTGCCATTTTGGTTCCGTCATGCTGTTTTCAGTAATTTCGATTTCAGATTCGTAATCAACAACTTCGAAAACCCCAATATACCAATTTTTGTGTAAAATGTCAAATAATCTTTGATATTTTGGCCAGTTTTTTGGATTTTGGATCTGTGCACCATTCCAAAGCTTGTTGGCTGGTTTGCATGTCAAACTCATAAATCCATGTCTCATCATCCGTTATGATGCGTTTCATGAATGTAGGGTTCCAAATTAGCTCGTTCAAGTATGTCTTCAGCAATTTATTTGCGGTTTTCTTTTTGAAGAAAATTCAGTTCCTTTGGAACAAATCGTGCCGCGATGCGTCTCATGCCCAAAATATCAACTAAAATGGTTCGAACGGATTTGTGAAACATGTCCAGATCTTGAGCTATCTCTCTTAAGCTTGAATGATGATTTTCCATCATCATTGTCTTTATTTTGTCGATATTTTCATCAGTCGAAGACGTTGAAGGTCGACCGGAACGAAACAAGTCTTCAACCACTTCTCGGTCTCCTTTAAATATTTTATACTATTTGTATGCTTGTGTTTTGATAAAGCTGACTCACAATAGATCTTCTCTAATATTTTCAACGATTCAGCACAAGAAATTTCGTTGGCAATACAAAATTTGAGGAAAACTCTTTGTTCGATATTTTTATCCATTTTAAAAATCGCAGAACACACGAGAGATCGACTAACAAAATCAACAGTTGTAAACTAACTGGTTGACAAATGGCGCCAAAACTCTACGTGACAATTAGATATATGAGTACCAACTTACAGCAAAAAATTTATTTTCGTTTTCGGTATTTTTTGACAGAATGTAGATCGTTCACAAAAAATTCCTATTATCGTTTATCAAACGACGTACTGAAATGGCCTGATGCACTCTCAAAGATATTCGATAATTTCATTTTTTTTTTCAAATCAAATTAAAATTCTGGAAATATATTTTTTAAAAGTGAACTTTATAAAATAAAGAATCGATGTTTTTTGTATGTCTCTACTTAACTTGATTTATATTATTGAGTATATTCATAAAAATTCATAAAAATATAAATTAAAATGAATTAAAATAAATATATATAATAAGGAATACAGTAAAAACTAATGATTATTACGCAAAAGATGATTTGCGTAATAAATTATCGTATATCAAATTTTCATAATTATAGTGTACAATTAAATTATTAAATTTAATTATCTCACAAATTAATATTACTTATTTATTTGCTTATTAATTATAATAGATATTATATAATATTTATATTAATCTTCAAAAAAATTTATTTTGTTCTTCTAGGGTGTAACTTATCCCTGTATACACGCAATCTGGGCAAACTGGGCACCACCTTTAGAGAGATCTAAATTAGCCACAATAGGATTCTCTGGTAGTTTCTTCGGAACGGTGTTTGCCATGCCTATTGCCGGATTGATAGCCGAATATTGGGGATGGCCATTCATTTTTTATATCTTTGGGACAGCTGGTCTTGTTTGGTTTATATGTTGGTGGTTTATAGTAAAAGATAGACCAGAAGATGACAGATTTATTTCCAAAGCGGAATTAGAATATATTAAATCCAGTTTGGACAACGATGAAAAGAAAAAGGTACGTTTTTTATCTTTTATCTATTGAAAGAAGAATATTTTCTTGTTGATAAAAGAATAGTCAATATATTCATACATGCGCATAGATGTTACAACACTAGAAGGACCGAGGAAGCCAATTTGGCTTCTCACGAAATTTAAATTGCTATAACTTTTTTCAACTTTGCTTCTATGATATTCTTTTGCAACTTTTCGTCATTTTTCGTCATGTTCTTAATTTTGATAAAAAAGTTTTTCAATTATATAAGATTTTTTTTATTTATTAAACATACAACTAATCAAAACTGATTATCTAATAATTCTTCTCCGATAACGTTGTAGAATGAGGGTTTGAAAGATTGCCCATTGATAATTCTTTCTTTTCTATCTTACTGAAACAGATTATGTGGTTTTGTCCTTTTTTGCCTTCAAATTGCAAGTATTTATATAATATCTAAAAATCTTTTAGCTTCTATATTCTTATGTTGCTCAAGCCTATCCTTGTATTTTATTGCATGTGTTTTTATTTCCTCGGTGACAGACGGAATTTTCATGAATATTCATCTTTATGAATGTCATCATTACGGATGAATCACGGATCTCGAAGAATATTTCCTAACACTTTGTTCTGAAAACCTTGGATAATGTTACTTTTTTTTGTGCAACCTCATAGTTGTATACCGTACAACTAGATTGGTTTAAGAATTTGTTTGTATAATAATAATTTATTATGTACGAATAGCTCTGAGTTTCTTCCAAGTTAAAACGGACCGCCTTTTCGCTGGCAAGTGGTTAAGTTTTATATACGCGGATACGCTCGTCGGTTTGTTCGGGTTTGGGATGCAAAAAAAGGAATATAGTATTCTCACTATTAATTATTTATTTCAGTAATAATTCAGATAACAATTTTAGATGATCAATCGTGATGATAACGATTGCAGCGTATTTTACAAAAAAAAAAAAGACAGTTAGTGCGAATCTTTGCGGGTTAGCAGTGCGCAGCGAGTTTGTGCGTGACGCCAGAATTACAATGGTTTATTACGCGAGTATTTACAGCGGAGATTTATATGATTATTTACAGCGGAGATTTACGCAATTGTTTACAGCAGCGATTTACAATAAGTTTATACGGATGCGGCTATTTTACAGTGGAGTGGACGCGATTATTTACAGCGGGCGCGGTCGGAAATCGGAATATCGCGAACGTGATTGAGTATCGAAACGTCGCGAGCGCGGTTGAATTGAAGCGTCGCAAGCGCGGATCGCGGGTTGATTCGCGGAGGAAAGGACGACGAAGGCCATTCACGGCAGCGAACGCACCGGCGTGTTCGGCCACGGGACACAATGGCCAGAAACATCTGGCGTGGCGATTGCCGTTCGTTATGTTAAATCGGGTGACGGAGGAAATACTTGACTGGTGCCAGTAACTCCTGGCTGAGATAGCGAACACGCTCGAGTGTCTCTGGCAGCAGATTCGGCGGATCGGATAGGAAACAAAGATCGACTCTGGCCAGTAACTCCTGGCTGGGATTGCGTACTCACAACCTCGGTAGATTCTCTGCTAGGATCGGAGTCGGTTACACTGCGAGCCCAACGGATGATTCCAAGAATCTGTTTTTATTTCGGTTGGATCGGGCTTTTTATTAGGTGTACAAAAAAGTTCTGAGCTTTAGATTTCATACAACCGAAATAACAATTTAAATTTTATATATCTTCCCGCCCTTTTGCGCTTTTAAAGCGTTGACATTTGGCCTTCTAAAATGCCATACGGTTTGGCGTTTGATGCACATAATCAAAAATCAGTAGTGTTCACGATGGCAATAACAAAAGAGCATATTCGATTTTCTATCGATTTTCCACTTCGCGTTTTATCTGAAGAAAAATGCTGCTAAAGCCACTGCAATGATTTGTGCTGCATATGGAGAGAACGCTGTAAGTCATACTACATGTAAAAGATGGTATCAAAAATTTCGCCAAGGAGATTTCAGTCTTGAAGATGAACCGCATGCTGGACGCCCTCAATAGATTGAAACGGACGAATTGCAAGCTGGATATAAACCCTGCACTGCTGGATATAAACCCTGCGCAAACTGACGAGGAGTTTGCAGAACAGCTTGGCGTTACGCAGCAAACCATTTCCATACGTTTACATACGATGGGAAAGGTTCAGAAGGAAGGCAGATGGGTTCCGCATGAATTGTCCGAAGACAACAAAATCATCGGCGTGACACTGCACTCACTTTCAAAGTTCCGGAAAAAGATTTTCTGCACAAAATCATTACAGGCGATGAAAAGTGGATTCTTTATGATAACCCTAAACGTAGAAAATCATGGGTTGACCCTGGTCAACCTTCCACATCGACGCCAAAGCCCAATATCCACGCCAAGAAGGTTTTGCTCTGTATCTGGTGGGATTGGAAAGGTGTGTTGTATTACGAGTTGTTACAACCGGGTGAAACAATCACGGCAGACCGCTACCAACAACAATTGACCAATTTGAGCGATGCATTAGAAGAAAAGAGGCCATTTACTGGCCAAGGACGTCGTAAAGTGATCTTGCTTCATGACAATGCTCGACCACATGTTGCGAAAGCGACTCAGGACCATATCTTTGCGTTAGGCTGAGAACTTCTCCCGCACGCGGCGTATAGCCCAGACATGGCGCCTTCCGATTACTACCTATTCCGGTCGCTGCAGCATCATTTGGCTAATACACATTTTGTGAGATTTGAAGAGATACGAAAATGCATTGATGACTTTATCGCTTCGAAGCCGGTGAGCTTCTATCGTCAAGGAATTCGCAAGCTACCCGAAAGATGGCAAAAGGTCGTTGATGCAAACGGGGAATATTTCACTGATTAATATTTTTTTGTTTGTTTTTGAATAAAGATTGAATTTTACAAAAAAGAGCTCAGAATACTTTTTTATACAAATATATCCCGCGGATTGGTAATTCGGTCGGTTTCGGGTAATTTCGGATCGATCCGCGGATATTTTACCTTCCAACTTATTATATTAAAAATAATAATAAATAAGTTATTTGTTGCTAGCATGACAATTCGAACTACGGGTTCGGACCTTTCCGGGCCCGCTCGGGTATTTTCGCCGTGCCGCGCTAAGTAGCGCATTCCTCGTATGGCCCGTAATTAATATCTTGATTATCTAAACATTTATTGGTACTTTTACGCCTTTAAAACTGACGGACCGTTGGTTGGTTTTCGTCCGGAGGGTGGAGTGTCGGAACGATGCTGGAGGGTGCATCGTTACAAATGTATTGGTTACTACCGCCACCAAGGTAAAGTTACTCAGAGTCTTTGACCTTAACAACATATGTCAAGGTCAAAGTCATCCGAGCTGTGTAAATTTTAAATAAGATTTACCCATTTTTCCATATTTAATGTTAAGTTCTTCTTTTTTTTCTTAACATGCGCCTACCATCTCAATTTGGCGTCAAGTGTAATTTCAAGATATTTAGCAGTGTTTCAATTGAATACGCCATGTTTTCGTCCAATTGTTTATCTTATCCACAGCTCTCTGTAGTTTATTAGTTGTTTCTGTAATGTTTTCGCCAACAGCCATTATTGCAATATCATCTACATATGTAGCTAGCGTACCAAAAATCTTCAGAATATTGCTAGTATACATTAAATATAAAGTCGGTCCATACTGCCTTCCGGCTCCACTCCTGCTTGTATATACATTAGTTTAGTACTTATATTCATGTATTTCATTCTAAAACTTCTTTCTGAAATATAAGACTTCAAGATTTCACTCATCTGTGCTAGTAAAAGCTCATCAAATTTATGCATCAGGCCTTGATGTCAAACTTTATCAAATGCCTGTGCAACGTCAAAGAATATAGTTCCGTATTTTTTTTTTCTTCGAGTGCCTTCTCTATTATGTTAATAATGCGATGCATTTGGTTAATTGTTCAATACTTACCTCGAAAACCGAATTAATGATTAGAAATCAATTACCTTTCTTCAATAATTTCTTCAAATTGTTTTAATAATAGTTTTTCAAATATTTTTGATATTAAATGCAACAATGAAATAGGTGAATGAAATAGGTCTGCATGACTTTTTGTCATTTAGTGATACCAAATTCGGGTATCATGATAACTTCCGCCACTTTCCATTGCATTACATACGGAACATATCATAGATGCGTTTATTAGATATATTAAGTTGACAATTCCTTTTCTGGACAAATCTTTAAGTATTTACCCAGTTATTAAGATTTTATACCCAGGTGCCTTGAGTAGCGAAGCTTGTTTTTGTATTGTTCTTGCTAGTTCTGAAGGTGTAATCACTTTTAATGATATGTTATAGTTGTTTTCTGACATTGAAAAATCCACGCAGCCAGTTTGTCCATGGTTGGAAGATTAAAACTAGATGATCAGCAAATAGTTCAGCTTTCTGCTTTCCCTTTTTGGCCCAAAATCCATCATCTTTTTTAATAGGAAATATTAATATAATGTGAGTGAGCGTGACATAGTAGACAGCGCATTGATCTACTATGCCAGAGATCGCGGATTTGAGTCTCGGCAAGAGCCAAAATATTTACGCTCGTCTCCTCTCGGCAAGCAATGGCAAACCATCAAGAACAACTTTGTCATGAGCATCTCTCTATCAAAAATTTGCCGTTCAGAACCGGCGTTAAACTGTATATCCCATATATCTCTGTATAATCATCGTGCACACAGATATATATGAAAAAGAGATCACCATACTCGGACACGAGCAATAAGAGAAGGCGAGGCCTGATATAAGCCTCTTTTAAGGCCTTTCATTGTCTTCCACAGAGAGTAATCTGTATACTTATCTGCAGGAAGTTTCCTAAGATAGCTATTTATTCTCTCAATTTTCAGTTCGTATAATAGTCGTTTGAGTTGCTGTGTTAGTTTATTTATTATAGTTTTGTCATTTGGTGCCCGAGTTCATTATCGCTTTAGCAATATCTTTCTAGCTTTACATTTCTCCTTGACCAAGTCCCTGATTTTTTGAGGATAGTTGTGGCCTTGCAGTCTCCAATATTGTTTGTTAGGTGTGTTCCATGCAGCATTTTGCATGTTAGCTACGAATTGTTCCGCTTCTTCTTTTAATAGATCCTTTATTATGAGAAGTATCTTTAATTTTAAAACGGACCGCTTTTTCGCCGGCTCGCGATTTGATTAAGTTTGATATACACAGACACGCTCGTCGGTTTGTTCGGATTCGGGAGGAAAAAGACAGCAAGACGAATAAATTGTTCTTGATTATTAGTCATTTATTTAAATAACTAATTTAAGGTGACAAGTTTATATGACCAATCGTGGTGACAACGATTGCAGCGTATTTTACAAAATAGAGATAGCGCGAACCTTTGGTGATGGGCGGTGCGCAGTGTCTTCGCGCGTAATGCAGGAATTACAATGATTTATCACGCAGATATTTACAGCAGAGATTTACGCGGTTATATATAGCGGCGAGTTACAAATAATTAATAAGTGACGCGGTTATTTTACAGCGGAGTGTACGCGAATATTTACAGCGGGCGCGGTCGAGAATCGGAGCGGCGCGGATGCGAGGTCGGAGCATCGCAGATGCGATAGCGGTTCGTCGCGGGCGCGGATCGCGGGTTGATTCTCGGAGAAAAGGATGGTGGAGGCCATTCACGGCGATGAGTGCACCGGCGTGTTCGACCGAGAGGCACAACGGCCAGAAACACCTGGCGTGACAATTGCCGTTCGTTGTATTAAAGCAAGTGACGGAGGAAATACTTGACTGGCGCCAGTAACTGCTGGCTGAGACTGCGAACACGCTACCTCAAGTGTCTCCGGCAAGCGGATTCGCCAGACAGAAGACAAAGATCGGTTCTGGCCAGTAACTCCTGGCTAGGACTGCATACTCGCAACCTCTTCTCGGCGGATTATCTCGAGATCGAAGTCGATTTCGCTAAAACGAGCCCGACGGATGATTCCGAGAATCTATCTTTACCGTGGTCGGACTTTTTATATCCTGCGGATCGGTAATTTGATTCATTTCGGGATATTTTGGATCAATCCGCAGGTATTATTTTACCCCCAACTTATTATATTAAAAATAATAATAAATAAGTTGTTTTGTCACTCGTGTGACAATTCGCTGCGCGTTCGGGCTTCTTCGGACGCGCTGGGGTGTTTCCGCCGCGTCGCGTTAAGTAGTGATTTCCCATACGGCCGTGATTAATATCGTAATAATTGAAAGTTTTATCGGCGCATTTTACGCCTTTAAATCGACGGATGGTCGGTCGGCTTTCGTCCGGAGGGTGGAGAGTCGGACGGAACAATGCTGGGTGCATCGTTACAATTTAATAGTTTAATTTAGTTTCTTTTTGAAAGCTTCTTAATCTGTGTGCCTATTTACTAATTGTGCAGTTTGTATTTTTTTATTATTGCGTTTTATGTTAAGATTATAGCTGAATGGTCAATCACAGCATTATAAGAGTCCTCCACGTTGATATAGTAAAAAAATATTTCTCTGATAACATCAAAGTCAATAAGATCTGATGTTTTATTTATGTCCGTTGGTCAGTATATTGATCTATCTGTGAAGCAAAACTCGCATTTAAGTTCTTTGGCTGCCTCAAACAATACTTTTCTTTTAGCAGTTATTAATCTGAATCCCTAATATGTGTGCTTCGCATTAAAGTCACCATCAATTATGAAATAATTTTCCAATGTCTAGAAGAGTTTAATATATTTACATTTATCATTTTTGTGTTTTGGTTAGCAATAAATTGGAGAACTAGATCTAAGAACTGTTTACTTCCAGCTTGAATGTGTACCGCTGATACCTGTATTTCATACTTTCTTCAATGCTTAATATTGTCCTTTAATAATTACGAACGATCCACCACAGGCTTTATTGTCTGGGTGAATGGCGTGGTACAATTTAAATCTTTTAGTTTTAAATAAAAATGTTTAAAACGGTCTCGCTTTCCCGCGCGGAGAGCGATCAATCGGTTGCCAGGA
Organism: Pogonomyrmex californicus; assembly: GCA_024349325.1. Lineage (NCBI taxonomy): Eukaryota > Metazoa > Arthropoda > Insecta > Hymenoptera > Formicidae > Pogonomyrmex > Pogonomyrmex californicus. Next base: position 46,830 of record JAECZD010000041.1, read on the forward strand.
GGGGAAGCGAGGACGTTGGAGACAGAAAGTTGTTATTAAATTGTTAGGCGATAATTATAACAAATAACGATGCTTTATTTAACTATCAGTGGTGCGATGGAATGCACCGAATCTTCGCGGCAATTGTTCGTGGCCGTGGACGGGCGAGACGGCGATCGGCGCGCGGATAGCGCGTGAATACAAAATAAGATATCGCTCGGGCGGTCGGCGCGATACTGATCGCGGCGCGCAGTTCGGCGGCGCGGGGCGCGCGCGGCGGCGGCGGTGTCGCACGTGTGCGTCGCGGGCCTTTAAATCGGCGTCGATTTAAACGTGCACGCGTGTCGCGGGTGTTGTCGCGAGGGTGGATATTTCGCGAGGTCGTCGGATCGTTTAGATCGGAGAACGGGTGTGCTCGTTCCCTGTCGAGAGGGCTCGGCTGACGGGGGGGTGTGTCCCTCGTCTGTTTGCGTGAACGCCGAGTGAACTCGGCCAGCCGAGGAGGGCCCCGGCTGCGTGCGGAGAAGAAAGTGGCGGTGCTGAGTGTACTCGGCCGACCAGGGTGTATCCTGGTGCTCGGAGAGGTAGTATCGGAGAGAACCCCGATACCCGGCGGAGAAATTTCGGAACGGCGGAGTCGGGTCGAGCGAACTCGACGCGCTGGGGAGACCCCAGCAACTCTCGGCTTGCCGTGCGAGATACGGAGACGGCTTTCGGCCAGGCCAAGCGAACTTGGCGCGTTGGGGAGAGCCCCAACAAATCTCAGGCTTGCTATCGGTTTCGGATGCTCGCTTCCTTGAGACGGGCTCTCGGAAAACGAGCTAGGAACAGTACACGAGGAGTGATTTCCTGTGGAGAGCGATGCCTTTTTATACCCGAGATCGACCTCGGTATTTTCGGTCGGATCGGTCGGATTGGTCGATCTCGGGGTTAGCATCCCTCTTCCCAGAAGCGGAAAAAAGGATCGGGTATAATTGGTTTTTTTAGAATAGGAGCGGGGGATGATTAAAGGTAGGGAAGGAATTCGGTGGGAAGGTAATGGCGCGGTGCGGAGGTGGTTACGCGCTTGTGGACGCGGTCGTGGCGCGGTGCGGGACGCTCGCTCGGTTGCGTGGCGCGGCGTCGGTGCAGCGCGGGACGTGTTCACGCTCGGTGGTACAGTGCGTGGCGCGGTGCGGAGTGCGTTCGCGCTTGTTGGCGCGACGCTTGGCGCGGTGCGGGGAAATACCACGAAAACATACATGTTTTCGTGATATTCTCCGACGCTTCGGAGTTCGCGTATTGAAAACAATTAAAAAGGAGGCATTATTGCCTTTTTGTGGCCACTGCCGCACTCCGTCTTGTGTTCGGCGGTCCTCGACGGATGATCGGTCGGGGGAAATTCGGAGGAGGAATGGAGCGGAGGGATGCGCTCCGTTATATCTCCCCCCTCCGTCGGAAGCCAGAAGCTAGTGGCTTATGTGGGCCGGCTGGATCGTAATGTCCCGTTGGCGTTGAACCGTAGGACGTACTTCCTCCCTTATACTTCGGCTCGATACTTTCGGTTCTTATGTACCGCATAATGCGGTATCGCCATTCCTGGCCATATTTCGACCGGGATCGGCGGAGGTCGTGTCGGGCCGGCGGGTTGAAGCGGCGGTGTCGGCTCGGCGCTGATCGCTACGTCGATCATCCGTAGCTTCGTGATCAGTGGCGTATTGGTGGCCACCGAGACGGTTTTGCCGATGGTAGAGCGGACCGTGTACCCCTCGGTTGATCGTCGACCCCGTTTCGGCGGCGGCCTCCGCGAGCCAGATCGCTTTTCGCTACTGGGCCGCATCGGAGCGCTGAATCTTTGTGCCGACTTTCGGCACGGTTTTCCTGGCCGAAGCGCTCTGATTCGGTGGTTCGGTCTCGATGTCGGAATCTGGTCCGAATAAATCGAGGTGCAGTTCCTCGATTCCCGGCCGCATCGGATCGTATGGTGGCGGCGGGCGTTCCTCCAAGATCGCGTCAATCTCCTCGACAATATTCACGCGTCTTTTCATCTCGGTAGTTCGCAGTGATCTGAGGATCGGATCGTTCCTCGTTGCCGGTGGTCGCGTTGCTGGCGGTCGCGGGTTTTTCCCCTACTTGTACTAATTTTTCAACCGTTATTTATTTATACTCCGGCTTGAATTTTTCCGCGGTCGTCCGGGGCCTCGTTGTTGTGTTTTTCTGTTGACGTCCCGCGGTTTGCCCCTTCTTTTTGGTGTGATTGCCGGGGGCTCGTCGATGGTGGTGACGGTCGGCGTCGCGTCGGCGTCGGTCGGTTGGTCGTCGGCGTCGATCGGTTCGTTGTCGACGTCGTCGTTCGCTGTTTCGGCGGCGCTGTTGGCTTCGGTCTTGCCGGGTGACGGTTTCAAGTCCTGGAGGTGAACGTGCCGATGCCATTTCCCACGTTTACTCCGTAAATCGTAGACTACGGGGGAAATGGCTGCCTTTACCTCCAGGGGCCCGATGTATCGGGGCGCGAGTTTCGCGTTAAAGGCATCGCGCTTTCTGGAAAGGGGGTGATCGCGCCTCCACACCCACTCTCCGAGCTTTGGTCGCCAGTCTCGTCGCCTTAGGTCGTAATTTCGCGCCTGCTGTTGGAAGGCTCGCGCTAGGTTGATGCGGACGAGCTCATACGCGTCTTCGAGTCTTTGACGTAAGGCGTCGGGGCCGATGGTGGCTTCGTTTGTTCGGACAACTGAGCATGGTTCCCGACTGAGATTTAAGTAGGCCGGCGAGTACCCGGTGGCGTCGTTTGATGCAGTGTTGAACGCGAACTGCAGTTCGGGCAACGTTTCATCCCACATTTTTTGATTGCTCCCCACATACTGCGCGATCATGGTTTTTATGGTTCGGTTTACCCGTTCGATCGGGTTGCAATGGGGGGCGTAAGCGGGGGTGAAACAATGCTTTATCCCGAAGGCGCTGAGGAGTCGCTCGACTTCCTTCGCCTTGAATTGAGTGCCGTTGTCGCTTAATATCTCGGTCGGGCAGCCGTGTCGGAATATAATTGCTTCCGCGATGGTTCTCGCGACGGATTCGGCGGTGGCGCGGCGGAGGGGCCGAATCTTGAGTTACTTTGTGAAGCGGTCCTGCATATTTAGGACCACCGCGGAGGGAGCGTGGTAGAGGCCCGATTAAGTCGAGCGTCATCTGTTGCCACGGACGGTCGAGTGCGGTTGCATGCATGATTCCGGGCGTCGGGTCGGTACTTTATACGCGAGGCAGCTCTCGCAGGATCATACGTACCGCACAATATCGCGGCCAGTAGTAATGGTACGCGATGCGAGTGATAGTCTTGGCCACTCCTAGATGTCCGGCGGTCGGGGCGTCATGGAACCGGCGTAAAATGTCCCGCCGTTTTCCGGTCGGTACGCACTTCTTCCACTGCGTTTCGCGGGGCACGTCGTGGAAGTCTAATGTGTGGAGTACATGGCGGTATAATCGTCCGTCGCGGATCGTGAAATCCGGAAAACGGTCGGGATCGCGCGTCACTCGGTCCCACGTGCAGCGGTACCATTGGCAGCGGGGATGTGATATGGCGGAGACGGCGGGTTGCCGAGATAACGCATCGGCGACCCGGTTCAACGCGCCTTTCCGGTATCGTATTTCGAATGCGTATTGTTGCAGTTCAAACATCCACCGTCCCAACCGGCCGGACGGTGATTCGAGTTGCTGCAACCATTTCAACGCTTGATGGTCGGTGATTACCGTGAAGCGGTAGCCTTCAAGATACCCGCGCATTTTCCGAATTCCCCAGACGACGGCGAGGCACTCTAGTTCGGTCGCGCTGTAATTTTTTTCGGCGCCGTTCAGTGTCCGACTCGCGTATGCGATGACGCGTTCCTCCTCCGGAAAATACTGCGTGAGTACAAGCCCGAGGCCGATGGTACTTGCATCGGTTTGCAGAGTGAACGGCCGTTCGAAATCGGGGCAGGCCAGCACTGAGGCGGTCGTTAAATTTTTTTTCAGTGCGTCAAAGGCACCTTGTTTCTCCTCCCCCCATTTCCATCACGTGTTTTTCCGTGTCAGCGCAGTTAGTGGTGCGGCGACGGTGGCAAAATTCCGGATGAACCGTCGGTACCAGAAGGCCACCCCAAGAAATTGTCGGATGTGTTTCACGGTCTGTGGGGTAGGCCAGTCGGCGATCGCGGTAGTTTTCTCGGGGTCGGTTTTTATTCCGTCGCGATTCACGATATGTCCGAGATAACGTAACTCCGGTACGCAGAATCGGCACTTATCGCGATTTATGCGGAGTCGGGCTGCGCGTAGTCGGCGGAAGACCGCGCAGATGCTGCGGGTGTTCGGCAAATGTCCGGCTGGCAACGATGATGTCGTCCAGATAAGCGAACGCGTGGGGCTTTAATTCGGGCCCGATTACGCGGTCGAGCAATCGCTGGAACGTTGCCAGTGCTGAATGCAAATCGAAAGGCATGACCCGAAAGTGCATTAGCCCTCGACCTGGTACGGTAAATGCGGTGATCGGTCTGCTGCTGGGAGCGAGGGATACCTGCCAATAACCGTTCTTCAGGTCGATGGTAGACAGGTACCTCGCTCCGCGCAGTTTATCCAGCGTGGCGGAAATTTGTGGCAACGGATAGGCGTCACGCTCGGTAACGGAATTTACTTTGCGAAAATCGATGCAGAATCGGTTTTTCCGTCTTTTCCGGACCACAACGATCGGAGAACTCCACGCGCTTGTTGATGGCTTAATTATGCCGTCCTGCAGCATTTGGTCGACCTCCGCGTTAATGATCGCCTGCATTGCCGGATTCCGCGGTCGGTATCTCTGCTTAATCGGCGCGGGATCGATGAGCTTAATGCGGTGCTCGGTTAATTCAGTCGGTCCACGGACGTGGTCAAATTTCCCTACCTCCTCCTCAAGGAACACTCGGAGTTGTTCATCCTCGGAGATCGGACTCTGCTTGGTCGGCGTTGTTCCGTATGTATGTGAGTACGGCGGCGATGGTCGCAAGATAATTCCCGATCCAGCCCATACGTCCATCCTGATGATCATGGCGTTGTCGAGTTGCGGCAGGATGCGGAAGATGTGCCATGTGACGCGATGGGATAAGTTTAGCGGTACGCGAATAGTGCCTGTGGTGCTGACCTGCGTCTCGTCCGCGAGTCGCACCTGACCGTGTTCGGCGGTCGGCATGAAGCGGAGTTGTTCTAGAGAACGCGCGGTCTTTTGATCGATAAACGACAGCTCTGATCCGGTGTCGATCATCGCCTCGATCGGTTGATTGTACACGTGTACGGTCAGGTGCGGCCGCGGAGTGTAACTTACTGGGATTGAGACGCGGCCGCGATATTCTCGATCCTGCTGACGATTCCCGGCGGGTGGCAATCGCAGGTGAATACCCCCTCTTTTCTACATTGAGAGCAGAATCGAACGGGTGGTCGCCGGCATTCGAAACGTGTATGCCCGCGCTGTCGGCATCGCCAACAGTGATCGCGAGGGTTATATGCGGTTGCAGCCGTGCGGCTAGCTTTCGCGGTGATTTCCCCCCGATGTTCGGTAGCTCATAGCGTTTGTCGTTGTTTTTGGATCCCCTCGTATTCGGTTGCTCGTGCTTGCAGTTCGCGGGGGTTCGCGGCATCCTCCCGACGGATGTAGATTTTATAATCCGGGTGGAGATTGGCGAAAAGCAGATCGGTCTGCGCCCGCTCCCCGAAACTCCCCGCGCGACGCATAAGCGTTTGTAGTGCTGTGGCGTACTGTGCGTACGTCTCACCGGACTTCTGGGTGCGGGAGTAGATTTCACGAAGTGCGGCGGTTTTTTCCGGTTGCGGGCAAAATTATGCGACGAAATCTTGCCGGCACGTTTCCCACGCGAACCAGTATTGGCGATTGTTCCGGTGCCATAACATCGCGTCCCCTTGTAATAATGCGGGTATACCGGTCAAAAGTTGGTGTTCGGTAAAACCGCACGTTTCGCCAAGTTCCTCGATCCGCTCCAGAAATCTGATCGGATCGCGTCCGTCGAAAAAACAGCCCCACTTACGCATCTGCCCCATGATTTCGGCCGGCCATGGCAACTCAGGGATACGGATCGGAAATTCGGGGGGTACGGAATATACTGGTGAAGCAACGGATGTCAGCGCGGGTGGCTCGAGAGATGTTCCCGGATGGTCGCGTGTGCATCTGCGCAGGCGCTGTCGTAGCGCTTCGACGGATCCGGCGGTATTTTGCTGGAGTTGTCCGAGCCGTTCCTGCAGGTCGGCCTTCGTTAACCGGTCTATCCCGTCATCGGCTATTTCGCTCTTGTTTCCTGTCTCCGCGGTCTTACTGTCTTCCGGTCCCTGTTCGGGCGCCATAAAACGGTCTCGCTTTCCCGCGCGGAGAGCGGTCAGTAGGTTGCCAGGAGGGGAAACGAGGACGTTGGAGACAGAAAGTTGTTATTAAATTGTTAGGCGATAATTATAACAAATAACGATGTTTTATTTAATTATCAGTGGTGCGATGGAATGCACCGAATCTTCGCGGCAATTGTTCGTGGCCATGGACGGGCGAGACGGCGATCGGCGCGCGGATAGCGCGTGAATACAAAATAAGATATCGCTCTGGCGGTCGGCGCGATACTGATCGCGGCGCGCAGTTCGGCGGCGCGGGGCGCGCGCGGCGGCGGCGGTGTCGCACGTGTGCGTCGCGGGCCTTTAAATCGGCGTCGATTTAAACGTGCACGCGTGTCGCGGGTGTTGTCGCGAGGGTGGATATTTCGCGAGGTCGTCGGATCGTTTAGATCGGGTGTGCCCGTTCCCTGCCGAGAGGGCTCGACTGACGGGGAGTGTGCCCCTCGTCTGTTTGCGTGAACGCCGAGTGAACTCGGCCAGCCGGGGAGGGCCCCGGCTGCGTGCGGAGAAGAAAGTGGCGGTGCCGAGTGTACTCGGCCGACCAGAGTGTACCCTGGTGCTCGGAGAGATAGTATCGGGGAGAACCCCGATATCCGGCGGAAAAATTTCGGAACGGCGGAGTCGGGTCGAGCGAACTCGACGCGCTGGGGAGACCCCAGCAACTCTCGGCTTGTCGTGCGAGATACGGAGACGGCTTTCGGCCAGGCCAAGCGAACTTGGCGCGTTGGGGAGAGCCCCAACAAATCTCAGGCTTGCTAACGGTTTCGGATGCTCGCTTCTTTGAGACGGGCTCTCGGAAAACGAGCTAGGAACAGGAGTAAACGAGGAGTGATTTTCTGTGGAGAGCAATGCCTTTTTATACCCGAGATCGACCTCGGTATTTTTGGTCGGATCGGTCGGATTGGTCGATCTCGGGGTTAGCATCCCTCTCCCCAGGAACGGAAAAAAGGATCGGGTATAATTAGTTTTTTTAGAATAGGAGCGGGGGATGATTAAAGGGAAGGAATTCGGTGGGAAGGTAACGGCGCGGTGCGGGGGTGGTTACGCGCTTGTGGACGCGGTCGTGGCGCAGTGCGGGACGCTCGCTCGGTTGCGTGGCGCGGCGTCGGTGCAGCACGGGACGTGTTCACGCTCGGTGGTACGGTGCGTGGCGCGGTGCGAAGTGCGTTCGCGCTTGTTGGCGCGACGCTTGGCGCGGTGCGGGGAAATACCACGAAAACATATATGTTTTCGTGATATTCTCCGACGCTTCGGAGTTCGCGTATTGAAAACGATTAAAAAGGAGGCATTACTGCCTCTTTGCGGCCACTCCGCCTGGTGTTCGGCGGTCTCCGACGGTTGGTCGGTCGGGGGAAATTCGGAGGAGGAATGGAGCGGAGGGATGCGCTCCGTTACATGTTTAATAAAATGAGTCTCTGAAATGAGACACAGATCAATGTTCTGTTCTTCTAAAAATAGTTTCAATTTCTCAGTGTAGTCAAGCAGATCGTTAATGTTTCACGTTGCAATTCTAAGACTACTGATCATGATTTATTTTTTTTATTTGATAGTTTTTTGTTTGTAGTTTGTTTATTACTTGTTTTTGTATAACTTTGTTTAAGTTTTGTTATTCTTTTTAGAATAATTGTTGTTCACGGGTGGCTAGTTCCTCCTTATATGAAGGAGTCGTGTACCAAGGCGGAAAGGTGGTGAATTGAACGATTTTATTTTATTTACAGAAATATGGTTATTCACGCATACAATTAAAAATCGAGGAGAGCGGTATGGCTGTCGCTAGTTTCAGTTGTCGAAATACAGGGCGGTTCGCGCACGACACAGTGAAATCTTCTCGCGTTAATCAATAAAGATCTTCAAGAACACGGCAACGAAAATCAGAAATCTCCTTACAAGATCGCTTCAGGTTATGGATCGATTTTTGTGTACACTTTACACAATGTCACTCTACTTCTCACGGCAAATGCGGCAGCGATTACTACTTTTGTTCGGAATACGAGACGACGGTAAAGACGATATCGGAATGGAAAACGCTAACTATGTCTAGCGATCCATGTTGATCGGAAACGAGAAACGAACGCGAGTCATGGGTGACGAACAATGCTCTCTCATCCTGATTTCGAGGATCCTAGAGCTACGTCGCAAATTTTACGAAGCATGTGTTTAGAAATGGATAAATTGATAAAGGATCAGTGCGTGTACTCTGTGCCAGGTACGCGTGATATACACTTAGCTCAAACGTGTAACAGGCGATCCGCGAGAAAAATATAAAGAATTTACGAATTTCAATTATCCTATTTCTAAACAATTGTATTAGTATTTTCTTGTTTTTCAATTCTTATTAGTATTTGTGTTAGTATTTGATTTAGAGATTGATCATTTATGTTTTCTTTCTGAGATGTATTTGTCGAACTTTTAACTACTTCAGCGTGTGAGTCCACTTCTAGGGCATCTTCTATGTCTTTTATGTGTTTATTAGTTATCGAGTCAATCTTTTTAACTTTGTTATTATCTGAGCAATTTTCTAAATTTGGTGTAGTCTGTGGGTCTTTTTTTATATTTGTCTTATTGTTCCTTTCTCCTTTGAAATTCTTTTGCAACCTTGCATCCCCGATAGCTAACTGGATGATCACTTCCACAGTTTTGGTATATTCTGTCTGGTTTTTTTATATTCTTCCGTAAAATGTTTTTTGGTATATGTAACGCATATTAGTACTTTGTAGCAAAATCCTTTTGTATACCTAAAGCCTTAATATCTTTTACATTGAGGTATCATAATTGATCTTCTCACTGGCTTAATTTTGGTATTTTCTAATTCCATGATCCTGTTTATAGCTCATTCTATAATGCTGTAACGGAGCGCATCCCTCCGCTCCTCCTCCGATTTTCCCCCGATCGACCATCCGTCGGGGGCCGCCGAACAACAGGCGGAGTGCGGCAGTGGCCGCAAGAAGCATTTATGCTTCCTTTTTTAATTATTACAATACGCGAACTCCGAAGCGTCGGAGAATACCACGAAAATATGTCTGTTTTCGTGGTATTTCCTCGCACCGTGCCACGCGTCGCGCCACCAAGCGCTAGCGCACCCCGCGCCGCACCACGCACCGTACCACCGAGCGTAAATGCGTCCCGCGCCGCACCGACGCCGCGCCACGCAAGCGAGCGAGCATCCCGCACCGCGCCACGACTGCGTCTACAAGCGCGTGACCACCCCCGCACCGTACCGTTATCTTCCCACTGAATTCCTTCCCTACTCTTAAACATCCCCCGCTCCTATTCCTCCTATTCCTTATAATCCCCAAAAAACCAATTATACCCGATCCTTTTTTCTGCTCCTGGGGAGAGGGATGCTAACCCCGAGATCGACCAATCCGACCGATCCGACCGAAAATACCGAGGTCGATCTCGGGTATAAAAAGGCATCGCTCTCCACAGGAAATCACTCCTCGTTGACTCTTGTTCCTCGCTCGTTTTCCGAGAGCACGTCTCAAGGAAGCGAGCATCCGAAATCGGTAGAAAGCCTGAGTTTTGTTGGGGCCCTCCTCAACGCGCCAAGTTCGCTTGGCCTGACTGAAAGCCGTAGCTCCAAATCTCTCACGGCCAGCCGAGAGCTGCTGGGGTCTCCCCAGCGCGTCGAGTTCGCTCGATCCGACTCCGCCGTTCCCGAGATTTCTCCGCCGGGCATCGGGGTTCTCTCCCATACCACCGTTCCTCTCCGAGCACCGGAGTACGCCCGGGTCGGCCGAGTACACTCGGCACCGACGCCTCTTTCTCCGCACACAGCTGGGGCCCTCCCCGGCTGGCTGAGTTCACTCGGTACTCACTAAGACAGATGAGGTACACCCCCCGTCAGCCGTGCCCTCTCGGCAGGGAACGGACCCACCCGTTCTCCGATCTAAACGATCCAACGACCTCGCGAATATCTCATCCTCGCGACAACGCCCACAACACGCATGCACGTTTTAAATCACCGCGGGTTTAAAGGTCCGCGACGAACACGTGCGACACCGCTGCCGCCGCGCGTGCCCCGCGCCACCGAACTTTGCACAGCGACCAGTATCGCGCCGACCGCCAGAGCGATACCTCATTAGTATCCAAACAATATACGCGCGCCGATCGCCGTCTCGCCCGTCCACGACCATTCGCGAAGATCGATGCACTCCATCGCACCCCCACTGTTATTTGAATAAATCATTGTTATTTCTTATAATTATCGCCTAACAACTTGATAACCAAATTTCTGTCTCCAACGTCCTCGCTTCTTCTTCCTGGTAACCGACTGACCGCTCTCCGCGCGGGGAAACGAGACCGTTTTTTAATGCAATTTCATTAGTTGTATATACGAGGGCGGTTCGAAAAGTCCATGCTAAGTCAGAAAAATAGCATCACTGGTATGTCTCGAGGTATGTATTTTAGTTAGTAGCATCTCTTGGAGGAACACACACCAAGTTTCAGCCAGATTGACCTATCTCTGTATTTGGCGTTCGTCTGAATTGAGAAAGTCGAGTGATTTCTAAAAAATGGATGAAAGAGAATTTCGTGTGTTGTTCAAGCATTACTTTATGAAAGACAAATCGCCTCAGGAGACTAAAAAGAAGCTTGATAAACATTATGATAAATCTGCACCTTCGAGTAGAACAGTTTATAAATGGTTTCACACGTTTCGGAGTGACTATACGAGCACAAGTGACGCTAAATGTTCTGGACGCCCTGTTGAGGCTACTACTCCAGAAATCATTGATGAAATCAATGATATGATAATGAATGATAGAAGAACCAAGGTGCGTGAGATTGCTAGTGCTGTGGGCATCTTGAGTGAACGAATACATAACATTTTGCATCAACATATGAAAAAGTTATCTGCAAGATGGGTGCTGCGATTGCTCAGTAGTTGCAGTGTTCTAAGGATTGTTTGCGGCTGTTCCAGCGGAATCCACAGGATTTTAGGCGTCGTTTCGTCACTATGGACGAAACATGGATACACTACTACATGCTTGAGACCAAAGAACAGTCCAAACAATGGGTTGCCAACGAGAAATCTGCATCAAAGAAGGAGAAGACCATTCCTTCGGCCGGGAAGGTTATGGCGATTGTTTTTTTCGCGGGATTCGCAAGGAATAATATTCATCGACGATATGGAAAAGGGTAAAACACAGGTGAATTACTGCACAAGTGAATATTATTCATCGTTATTGGACGTTTGAAAATCGAGTTGCAAGAATACGTCCACGATTGAATCACAAGAAAGTACTTTTCCATCACGACAACGCACCAACTCACTCCTCCGGAGTTGTGGCCGCAAAATTTATGGAGTTACGGTTCCAACTCGTTCTTCAGACTTGGACTATTACTTATTCCCCAATGCGAAGAAATGGCTAATGAAGGAGATTTCATTCAAGCGAGGAAATGATTGCGGACACGAATGCCTATTTTGCACAGTTGGATCAATCATATTATTCGGAAGGGATCAACAAACTGGAGTAGCGTTGGACGAAGTGTATAAGCCTAAAAGGAGACTACGTTGAAAAATAAAAAAGGTTTATCCCGAAAAATTAAAATAGTATGAAAATAGTTTTCATTTTTGCACGGACTTTTTAAACTACCCTCGTACCTGACTTTCTTGGATTAAATTGGTGTTGATATTGTTATTAATGTTAGGGTTTTCTTTTTCATTCAATTCGATTGTGTTCGCACGAGCAGCTAGGAAAAATAATTCTACACAATCAGAGCCCCGCGTGACTATGTAAAGCTATATACACTGAGAGAGCGCCTTATATCCCAATGGCTCCGTTTGCGACACAATTCACTCTCCTCTTTTCTTAACACGGACTTCGGACAGGCTATGATATATTTAATTATATAAGATAATTAGATTTTTATTTAATTGCCCACCATTTGAGCCAATTTGGCTTCCTTATATCTGATATTACACTCGTATATATTTTATAATTTTATTTTCAAGTTTTATTATTTTAGATACATAAATATTCGATAAATATTTTTATGTGCATCTATTTATTCGTTCATTGAAAGAAAATGATCAATGAAAATGATGAATTTGTGAACTCTTTTGAAAGAACTTTCTGGTGCAACAGAAGACCGACGGAAAACAGTAAGATGAAACAATGATGGTAATTGAAAATTAGCATACTTGTACACATTCAGTTTGCCAATTGCACTGTTGGAAAATTTGTGTATTTTTGTGAAAAAATTTGCTGGTTAAGGGAATCCTAAAGTGAATTACCGACATGTTACAGTGCACCAAAGAACTTTTTGTTGGCATTACAGATTGCAAAATCCTTTCAGGCAATTAAAATACGCACAAAAAGAATATGCGGAACGGTTGATTTAACGAGGAAATCAGAAACAAATTAAAATTTCACTTAATTTTATAACTCGTACAGCTGTCACTTTAGATCTTTGTTTCCTTGATATAAAAATTCTGCAGCTCATACATACTGCTCTGAGTTCATCCGAGACCGGCGACCGTGCGGTCCAAGTCCGCCACGCGTCCGCGCTTCCCGGCCCACCGTCTGGGAAAACCGGCACACGCCAATGGTTCCCCACAATTCGCTAATCATCCAAATTATCAAAATGGTTGGGCACCAGGAACACGGTACGTACCACGAAAATCCGAAATTTTACTCGTAATTTTACTCGGGCCGAAGCGACAGAACACACGACTGCCCAGGGATCACTAGGTGGGCGTGGTTCGATGGTCAGGACGTTTATCGAGGGAGAGAGAGAAGCCAACAAATAATTAACATCGTTAGTTAACAAATAACAATTTTATTTGCGAGATTTCCGTTACAGCCTTGAGACAAGTCCGCTATACAAATTCGATGTTGTTGATCACGCGGCATACGGCTAACCCGAAGGTCGCGCGACATACATAGAGATGATCGGCAGTATCGAGAAATTTTCGGCACGATATTCGCCGTAGCTCGATACCGACTTTCTCACTCAAAATTCGCTATAATGAGCTCTTGAAGTTTTCAGCGGGACTGGCAGCAAAATATAAAATATTAAGCATGCAAATAACGAAGTAGGCAATAATAAACGCGCGACAATCCGCATCCCGAACAATAACACGCGCAAGCGAAAGTATGCGGCAAGTAAAGCTCGCGACCGAAAGCAAGATAGCGCGATAGACAGAGACAGCAAATAGCGACAGCACAAAATCGGACTTTGACGATAATCCGAAACTATGACACTACGACTGAAGCGATTAACAATAGTTACAATGAACAGACGTTCAGACACGACGCAACTTCATTCTGCGAGAAAACTAATAGTGTCCGCCAAAAAAGACATCGCATACAAGAATATTACAGAACGGCAAAAGAGACGATAACAAAGGTGACTCGTGGCCGTTGGGGGAGACATTATCCGGACTTCCTTCCGAGGCGGGTGATCACCACGACCGTCGCAGACACTTAATTCGTCGCAGATCGGCGTTCTCGGATCCACGTCCTATCTATTTGGACGCACCACGAGAAGTGATTTTTCGCGCTCTCGCGGAATACTCGCAGGCGATCGCCGCCTCCCTCTCGCAATTTGGATCGTTTCGTTATTGGTCGAAAATCGGCTAATCGCGCGGCCCTAATCGGCCGCGCACCGCGAAGGTCCTCGCGAGAAACTTGAATGCGACAGCATCTACGGCAACGTCCCTCGGCTTCTCTACTCCTCAAGCTTAGAGATTCTTGTATCTCTCTCCGCCGAATCATCAGTCCTGCAGGGAGTTCCATCATTCCGGAGCCTCGCCACGACATTTCGTTCGGTCGCCACGTGCGACCACAGCAACAGGTCTGCTGGCCAAACAATAATTGTCCGCTCTTCTCTCCCCGTTGGAGGACGCGGATCCGAGATCTCCTCCGCGGTCGGGGCCTACGCCCCTTGTGATCGTACAAAGCCACGTCTCAATACAAAATGAGTGCGTCTGTACTTTGAACTAAATGAATAAACAGTACTATATTTTTGGATTTATGATTGGAAGTTTAGAAAAACAATTTAATACCTGAACAGATTGTGTATGATTTTATATATATATATATATATATATATATATATATATGCTTGGCGCAGGTATGACATGATAAGTAGAACAATAATTGTAGTTAACAGATCTTGCGCTGAATGGTGTTGCAGAGGAAAGACAAGGACAAACGATCTATGAGATTGATAAAACGTTCGATAACCTCGCTTGCTAAAACAAAATGAATTTAATTTTTATCGATTTTCTCGTTAAATCGACCATCCCGTACTTCCTTTTTGTGCGTATTTCAATTGCATAAAAGGATTTTGCAATCTGTGAAGTCAATGCACAGATTTATGCCGGCTGCAATGTATCGATAATCCTGTCAATATCTTTGATAAAAACAGTCAACATATAATTTTGTGTTTTTACTTTGGAGATATATATATATATATATATATATATATATATATATATATGTGTGTATACATATATAAAATAGAAATTTATAAATAATAAATATGTATTATACATATGTACATAGTAAGCTTTCTGTTATAAGGCTCGAATTTATTGATATGTAATTTGACATAAAGTAAAATATCTTGTTAATTATTTAGTAACAATAGCTTAATACTTTTATGCACAGAATAATTAATCAATTGGTGTAAAAAAACGACATATTTGGCGTATTTTGATTGCCTTTCAGACAATTAAAATACGCATAAAAAAATGCAATGTTTGATTGCGATTTAATAAGAAAATATAAGTATTTATTTAATTTCGGCTTAACTTGAGATTATATGTTTGTATCCATGCTATGCTATTCATGCTATGCTGTTTTTTTGATAAAAAAGTATTACAGTTTCATATGTGCAAAATGATATATTTTTGCAGACGAGAGCACATGTACGTGCCTCGTCTTGCATGTGTGCGTGTGCGTGTGCGGGGCGTGTGCATGTGCGTGTGCGTGTACGTGTACGCGGGGCGTGTGCGTGCGTGCGTGCGTGCGTGCGTGCGTGCGTGCGTGCGTGCGTGCGTGCGTGCGTGCGTGCGTGCGTGCGTGCGTGCGTGCGTGCGTGCGTGCGTGCGTGCGTGCGTGCGTGCGTGCGTGCGTGCGTGCGTGCGTGCGTGCGTGCGTGCGTGCGTGCGTGCGTGCGTGCGTGCGTGCGTGCGTGCGTGCGTGCGTGCGTGCGTGCGTGCGTGCGTGCGTGCGTGCGTGCGTGCGTGCGTGCGTGCGTGCGTGCGTGCGTGCGTGCGTGCGTGCGTGCGTGCGTGCGTGCGTGCGTGCGTGCGTGCGTGCGTGCGTGCGTGCGTGCGTGCGTGCGTGCGTGCGTGCGTGCGTGCGTGCGTGCGTGCGTGCGTGCGTGCGTGCGTGCGTGCGTGCGTGCGTGCGTGCGTGCGTGCGTGCGTGCGTGCGTGCGTGCGTGCGTGCGTGCGTGCGTGCGTGCGTGCGTGCGTGCGTGCGTGCGTGCGTGCGTGCGTGCGTGCGTGCGTGCGTGCGTGCGTGCGTGCGTGCGTGCGTGCGTGCGTGCGTGCGTGCGTGCGTGCGTGCGTGCGTGCGTGCGTGCGTGCGTGCGTGCGTGCGTGCGTGCGTGCGTGCGTGCGTGCGTGCGTGCGTGCGTGCGTGCGTGCGTGCGTGCGTGCGTGCGTGCGTGCGTGCGTGCGTGCGTGCGTGCGTGCGTGCGTGCGTGCGTGCGTGCGTGCGTGCGTGCGTGCGTGCGTGCGTGCGTGCGTGCGTGCGTGCGTGCGTGCGTGCGTGCGTGCGTGCGTGCGTGCGTGCGTGCGTGCGTGCGTGCGTGCGTGCGTGCGTGCGTGCGTGCGTGCGTGCGTGCGTGCGTGCGTGCGTGCGTGCGTGCGTGCGTGCGTGCGTGCGTGCGTGCGTGCGTGCGTGCGTGCGTGCGTGCGTGCGTGCGTGCGTGCGTGCGTGCGTGCGTGCGTGCGTGCGTGCGTGCGTGCGTGCGTGCGTGCGTGCGTGCGTGCGTGCGTGCGTGCGTGCGTGCGTGCGTGCGTGCGTGCGTGCGTGCGTGCGTGCGTGCGTGCGTGCGTGCGTGCGTGCGTGCGTGCGTGCGTGCGTGCGTGCGTGCGTGCGTGCGTGCGTGCGTGCGTGCGTGCGTGCGTGCGTGCGTGCGTGCGTGCGTGCGTGCGTGCGTGCGTGCGTGCGTGCGTGCGTGCGTGCGTGCGTGCGTGCGTGCGTGCGTGCGTGCGTGCGTGCGTGCGTGCGTGCGTGCGTGCGTGCGTGCGTGCGTGCGTGCGTGCGTGCGTGCGTGCGTGCGTGCGTGCGTGCGTGCGTGCGTGCGTGCGTGCGTGCGTGCGTGCGTGCGTGCGTGCGTGCGTGCGTGCGTGCGTGCGTGCGTGCGTGCGTGCGTGCGTGCGTGCGTGCGTGCGTGCGTGCGTGCGTGCGTGCGTGCGTGCGTGCGTGCGTGCGTGCGTGCGTGCGTGCGTGCGTGCGTGCGTGCGTGCGTGCGTGCGTGCGTGCGTGCGTGCGTGCGTGCGTGCGTGCGTGCGTGCGTGCGTGCGTGCGTGCGTGCGTGCGTGCGTGCGTGCGTGCGTGCGTGCGTGCGTGCGTGCGTGCGTGCGTGCGTGCGTGCGTGCGTGCGTGCGTGCGTGCGTGCGTGCGTGCGTGCGTGCGTGCGTGCGTGCGTGCGTGCGTGCGTGCGTGCGTGCGTGCGTGCGTGCGTGCGTGCGTGCGTGCGTGCGTGCGTGCGTGCGTGCGTGCGTGCGTGCGTGCGTGCGTGCGTGCGTGCGTGCGTGCGTGCGTGCGTGCGTGCGTGCGTGCGTGCGTGCGTGCGTGCGTGCGTGCGTGCGTGCGTGCGTGCGTGCGTGCGTGCGTGCGTGCGTGCGTGCGTGCGTGCGTGCGTGCGTGCGTGCGTGCGTGCTGGTCGGCTAGAATGTTCCATTTGCGTTGAAACGCAGAACGTATTTCTTCTCTCGTACATCGGTATTTTCGGTTCTTGTACACCGCGAAATGCGGTACCTGCACGATCGTTCCCGGCAGTACTTCCACCGGGATCGACGGGAGCCGCATCGGGCCGGCTGATTGTGGGCTAACGCTAGCCCCAGCGCGCTCGACTGTTGCCCGCGGGCATTGGGCGCTCACTGCTCGCGAGCCCAATGCCCGCGGGCAACAGTCGAGCGCGCTGGGGCTCGCGCGCCCACTTGCTGACCCCTGCCCTAAATCATCCGATCGATGGCGCCAGGTAGCCCATCGATACCTATCACGCGGAAGTAATTATGCTTATCAACCACCCTTCAAGGGCAGCGTTGTTTCGCCATCGACGAAACGTATGTGTGAGCGTATGTGTATCGATTGGCCGAAAATCACATGATTCGTCGTGTCGATCACTGATAGGACGAAATCGATCGGATGATTCTGCAAGCTTCTCGAAAAGCTCTCGTTACCAAAATTTTTAGCCAGTCGACCATAATCTTTGCTCAAAAAGTATACCGTGTTCTGGTCGTTAAACCTCAGTGTTCTTATCGTTCTTTATCGTTCTTGTTCATTAGTTCAGCTCGTGTCGTAATTTAGACTTGTCATTTCACTCGTCTCGTAATAACGTCAATCATCGTTGCGAGAGACTTTCGGCGAAGCATTCTGAATCGTAGCAAACTCTTGATACACGTTCTCTCTCGCCACCTCGGGATTTAAGTGCCTTCGGACTCAAGAACATTTTACTGCGAGCATCCTCAAAGAGCGAATTCTCAGTAACAAGTGCGCGTATCTCAACTTAACGAAGCAGCACGTAGTCATTTGTTAAGTTCGATCAAGGTGCAAAAGATTGCGACCATTCTCTCAGCACATTGCGGACACTCTTTCATCACTCTTTGATCACGCAATTCGTACGTGCAATTGCAGTGCGTGCAATTTACCTGGCGAATATATTCTATTTTCTCAACGTGTACGCTACCGTTGAACTCTACAATCTCTACAATCTACATTTCACTATAAAGCTGATTTATTAAATTAATGTAATCTGTCTCAAGAAGTCTCGTCATTCTATTACCCATCAGATCCTTAGTCGAGAATTGTTCCAGCGAACGGCGTTTCAATTCCGCACAAACACATTTCTAAATAAGTTTAAAATAAACATTACATAATTTATAATAATTAATAATATGATAAACATTACATAAATTTTTTATTAATATTTAAATTACGCTGAAATTATAACTATAGAAATAAAATTATAACTTATTACAAGAAAAGAATTAATTCACATATTTAATAATAAAATTAAAAAATACTTTAATAATTGATATTTTCCAAAATAAAAATACAATTACATTATTATTTTTATTAATATTAATATCTTTAACATTAGTTAAATAATTTATGTAACATAACATAATTTATAATTTTAAATATTAATATAAATAAAAAATAATTTGCAGAATAAAATTATCAAACAAAACAATCTTTGGCTTTTATCACAGTCATGTAATATATAAAAAATAAACTCTATAAAATAAAATATCATTAATAATCTTGCCTAAATAATCTTGCCTTAATAAGCTTGCCTAAAGAAAATATAGGTTAGATGTAAAAATGCAAAAATAATAAAGAAAGACGAAAAATATTGAGCATCAGATGTACATCATTGTCTATATAAATTTTGCGTATTATGCAGTTTTAAATCGAGTCAATTTTAAAATTTGTACAATTAATATTTTCAGCTTCAAAACTAGATCGAATAACACAAATTGACGAAAGAATATTATTAGATAATCTATTTTGTTTCTTATTTTTTACGTCTGTTACAATCGAATATATTCTTTCAGCCGCGGCATTTGAGTGAGGATAACAAAGGACTGTTTCAATTAATATTTCTAAATTTGGAAATAGTTTTTCTCCATCAAAATTTTTACATTTTAATATATTTTTTCACATTATCGTCTGTTTCTAAAAAAGCTAATACGTTTTTCTGTTGTTTGTTAAAACTTGATGTAAAATTCTTCATTCTACGGCTAATTTTGTAATGTCAATATTTTTTATTCGATCAGCAATATAAGTTAAGTCTTAAATTTTATTTTTTGGATCTAAATTCAATTTTTGGATCTAAAAAACTTAATTGTTTAAAAAGTTCATTTTTATAAGATAGACGCCCAAATAAGAAGGGAGGGTGTGCGTCACGACGGGGCCCGACTACGAGTCATGAAAACTCGTAATTATTTTGCGAAAAAATACCACCTCAGCTAGGAATTGAACCTGGATCTCCTGCTTACCGGGCAGGCATCTTCTCCTTGCTTACCGAGGCATGTGATAATATTTATCGCAAATAACGTATTTAGAATAACACGTCAACAATACAAAAATACACACACACACATATATATATATATATATATATATATATATATATATACGTATATTACAATATACATATATACATGTATTCTTTCAAATCCCCACAACCGGTACTCCAGAGTGATGTTGGTCTCTCACTCGATGGATGCAGGTCGGATCATAGCAGCGACACCCTCCAACGTCATTGGCAAATATACAAATAATCCTCCTAATGCGCCAGTGCTCCACCGCTTACGCTTGTTCGATCCCATCACTTCTCAGTCGTCAACGTCATCGAAGCTACACGGTTTCTCTCGTTGCAAAATAGAGTCGGAAAAATTATTATTCCCCAATTATCCCCTCTGAGTGAAGCGCGGCGAAGCCGCATTTTTTCAAACAGACGAAAAGAGAACAATAGGTCCCCCTGCAGGGCGGCAGGAGAGATTGCATCAAGCATGGCTCGAGCCCCCGTCAGCATTTCTTGAATTGCTATATATAAAAATCCAAACATTTTAATCTAATTTGTTCCGCGTATTCTCAAAGATAATGTTTCTAAAAAACTTTCACATTTCTAAATATATTATTTATAGGTTATATGTTTTCTTTATTATTCAAATCTAAAACCGAAAGGTTCTCTAAAACATCAAAATTTTGGCTAACTAATGAATAAACTGTTGGCTGACTTCAAATAATTTATGAATTAAAATATTAATCGCGATTGGAATAGTGCGTTAAAATTATTAAAAAATTTAATGCATTTTCAAAATATACGCTTTAATCGAATTATCATTTAAATGTTTTAATATTATTTCTACAGATTCTAGTTTATCTTCTGCTGTCGCTAATATAAAATAACTTTTTAAAACATCTCAATTTTGTAGAAGTATAACGCACTTTTGTAAAGACAGCCATCTTGTATTTGATAATTTTAATATTTTATTTTGTTCAATTTCAAAAAAAATCTTGAGATTCAACCAAAATTCCACTTCCCGAAATATAAGTGGGAACTCCTCTAATCAAATTTTCACACGAAGGAAATAACTTTTCACAAACTTTACTAATTATAAGACCTGACGAATGGCAAATGCAGATTGTTATTAATTGTGACATTTCTTTTTTAAGATAAGTGTACGGGCTTGTAATAGATAATCGAATCATTTCTCCAACTAAAGTCTTTATTTGCGTATTATTACAATTTGCTCTATTTAGCTTACTCAATCTCAACTCTCACTCGACTACTTCGACTCTACTCCTGGTCTTTTCGCACGCTTGTCTATTTATACACTCTCAAATATTACCCTACCTAATAAACAAATGACACGTCGTGATCTCTCATTTGTTATCTCGTTCGCAAGTATATCGGTTTGTCATACATGTCGAGTTCGCTCACAATTCGGAGCAACGGTTACAAATTAAATTTATGTTTATATTATTTAGTCACCAACATCCCGCCCACCAATTAATCCTGATTAATTTTATTTTTCATCGATAGGCAATTTACAAACTTTAGTGACTGGACGCTTGATAACATTATTTTCGGTTTGAATAGTTAACACGCGAACCTTTTTATCAACTCCCGGATGAAGTTCGATTATTCTGCCAAGTTTCCACTGCAGGGGTGGCATATTGTCGCTTACAATTAAGACTATGTCATTAACAGCTAGATTTTCTCTTTCGATCGTCCATTTGCATTTGCCCTGCAATGACGTTAAGTATTTGACACTCCATCGCTTCCAAAAATGTTGAGTTATACGCTGAGTCAATTGCCATCTGTCAAGTCTGTTAACGTCTGGGGACGTCTAATACATTGATATCTGGCAGACTAATAAGCGGTCCCCCTATTAAAAAATGTGCGGGCGTCAAAGCCTGTAAGTCGTTAGGATCAGAGGACAATTGACATAGCGGTCTTGAATTTAAGCAAGCTTCAATTTGAGCTAAAACCGTCATAAATTCCTCGAAAACGAGTCGCGTTTCGCCAACAACTCTCTTTAAATGGTATTTACACGATTTTATTCCTGCTTCCCAAATACCACCCATGTGAGGCGCATGGGGGGAATAAATTTCCATTCTATGCTTTGAGATGTACAATATTCCTCTATCGATTTGGAAAATGTTCTGATTGTCCGATACAATTCCTCAAGCTCTCTTTTTGCGCCGACAAAATTAGTGGCATTGTCGCTATAAATTTTTTGCGGATAACCTCGTCTGCTCACAAAGCGGCGCAATGCAACCAAGAACGCACTCGATGTCAAGCCACTGACCGCTTCTAAATGAACCGCTTTAGTCGAAAAGCATATGAACAACGCAATATATGATTTGCGACTTCTTTGTCCTTGGCCCTTATTCGCAACTGTAACAATGGGGCCAGCGTAATCAATTCCTACTATCGAAAATACTCGTCGACAAGCGGTAACCCTATCAGGTGGCAACGGTCCCATTATTTGATCTGACAATCTTGGCTTAACCCTGAAACACGTTACGCATCTCCTTGTTATTCTACGAGCAGTGTTGCGGCCGTTCAAAGGCCAAAATCTTTCCCGAATTGAAGAAAGCAAAGCTTGTGGACCGGCATGTAGCATTCGACAATGTTCCCGTTCAAATAACAATTCAACAAATCGACATCTTGCCGGCAGCAAAATCGGATGTTTTTTGTCATGATTAATAGCGGATCTCTGCAACCTGCCGCCCACCCTGAGGATCCCGTCGTTATCCAAAAATGGGCTCATATGTGCAAGCGCGCTGCTTCTATTTACGCGATCGTTGTTTAAGTCATCCAACTCCCTTGCAAAAAACTGCTCTTGAACATGTTTAACTAGTTTTAATTGCGACAGATGCAAATCCCTCACGGATAAGCTACCAAAATTGCGGTTCTCGAAATTGTCTCTAGAATTCGCAATAAATCGATAACACCAAGCAAGTACTTTTTCGATTTTGGTTAATGATGAGAATTTAGAAAACATTGTTTCGATTATCGACTCGGAATTAACTCGAGCAACAAAAACTCGCATATTTCCCTTTTCTTCCGATTGTATGATGTCAAATTCCTGATCGGAAAGTTCGCCCTTGCCTTGATATGGATCTTTGAATTCCGAAAGCCACGGTGGACCCGTCCACCACAATGAATTGCTATGAAAATTGTCAAAATTAATGCCTCGAGAGATTAAGTCCGCGGGATTTTCTGCAACATGCCCCCAATGACTGCTAGGCAGGATAGATTGGATTTTGCTGACTCTATTACCGACAAATGTTTTCTGCCGACTCGGTTCACCCGCGATCCACGTAAGAACAACTGACGAATCGCTCCATGCATAGATTTTATGAATCCCAATAGTCAACGACTCACGAACAATCCGCATCAAATCGACCAACAAAACGGCTCCGCACAACTCCAACCGCGGGATGGTTAATTTTTTAACGGGCGCCACGCGTGATTTAGCGCATAATAATCTCGACGCAACTCGATCTGCATCATCAATTGCTCGCACGTAAATACACGCACCATAAGCTCGTTCTGATGCGTCACAAAACGCATGCAGACTGATATGCACCGGATTTCGAACGCCCACAACCTGTCTCGGTATTCGCGTTGTATGAATTGTCTTAGATCTCGGACATACTCCAGCCACATCCGACACAAATCTGCCGGTAAATCGTCATCCCAACCAAGATTCATTTGCCACGTGAATTGCATTATCAATTTTGCTTTTATGATTATTGGACTCGCCAAGCCCAACGGATCGAATAACTTTGAAATAGCAGACAATACGCTTCGCTTTGACTTCGCATTATGAGTGAATTGAGATTCGAATCGCAATTCATCGCTGCTCGGTTGCCACCGAATACCTAATGTTTTCGTTACATCTCGCTCATCAGTTATAGCCTGAAAGTCAGTCTCATCATCAATTTTATTCGTTTTAAGGATTAATTCGTTATAATTTGATCGCCACTTATGTAATTTGAATTGTCCGAGCTTTAATACTTCTGTCAATTCTTTAATTAAAATATCCGCTTCATTAACATTATTTACCCCCGTTAAAATATCATCAACGTATAAATCTTGAAGCAAGACTCGTGATGCTTGAGGATACTGACTTTCAGCCTCACTCGCCAATTGTCGAACGCTCCTTATTGCTAAAAATGGTGCACAAGATTGTCCATAAGTTACCGTGTTTAATCGATATTCTCGAATTGGCTCATCTGGCGAAAAGCGCCATAAAATTCGCTGATAGTCCCTATCATTCTCATCGACGAGGATTTGTCGGTACATTTTTTGTATATCGGCTGTAATTACTACTGGATGCGCTCGAAAACGTAAAATAATATTAATTAATGGATCTTGTAAAGTAGCCCCCACCATTAATGTGTCATTTAAAGATAAACCTGAGCTAGTCTTAGACGAGGCATCGAAAACAACGCGAAGCTTCGTGCTAATAGATGATTCGCGATAAACGCCGTGATGAGGTAAATAAACAGCCTCGCTTGTCATAGCAGTTCTCGGAACGATGGTCATATGCCTTAGACTTATGTATTCTCGCATGAATTCTATATATAACCGATACATGTTATTACTTCGAAATTTACGTTCTAAATAGAGCAATCGTTTTTCCGCAATCGATCGCGACTCGCCAAGCTTATGCTTATTGTCTCGGAAAGGCAATCGTACAATAATTCTGCCCTCTGTGTCTCGCGTATGAGTGCCTTTAAATATTTCTTCGCATGTTCGTTCTTCACTTGATAAAATTGCATTATCGCGACTCGAACAATCCTCGATTTCCCAGAATTTAATTAAAGATTTATTTAAAGAGCTCTGCGTAACTAAACAATTGATTTGACTAATTCCTTCCCTTTTTATATATTGTGCTGGGATTCGACCTGAAATAATCCAACCGAATTTCGTATTCTGTAATGTAGGCAAATCATTTCCGAGCTCAACCCTTGCAGGTTCTAATAACTTTAAAAAGAATTCGCTGCCCAACAGCATGTCGATCTGACTCGGACGGTGGTATTGCGGATCGGCTAAATTTAACGTGTCGGTTATTGAAAAGGCATCACTATTAACTACCACCGAAGGCAGTTCTCTAGTAATCCTCGGCACTACCAAACAAAATGCAGATAATAGATAAGTGGTTATTCTTGATTTTATCGTTACTTGACATCCGTGATTTATCGTACAAATTGACCTACCAATGCCCGAGACTGTCTCGTGAATGTCCTCTAATTTTAAATTTAATTTAGCACAGGCTGCTTTTGTTATAAAATTCGCTTCGCTCGCGCTATCAAGAAGAACGCGAATAGGTTGATCGAACATGTTCGAGTCTTTTACGTATACTATTGCCGTTGACATTAAGACTTCGCCAAATCCCGCGCGACTCGTTGTGTGATGTACCGATAAATTAACGTTTGCTTTTTTGTTTTTGCGACCTTCTCCGTTAACCGCTTCAATGTTTGAAGTAACCTTGTCTACTCGAGGCTCTTCTTGTTCTGTATGGCACAATGTATTATGCCTCCTCGCGCATTGTCGACAGGAACTCGCTCTACAAGCGCTGACAAAATGATCGTTCCGTAAACAATTAAAACAAAGCTTCAATCGCTTAACTTCGTCAATTCTTTCTCGCACAGACAGATTTAAAAATCTTTCACACGAATATATTAAATGAGGACCGCCACATATAAAACAGCGCCCGATGACTGTTGACACGGCTAAACTTACAGTTTGATTATTTCTAGATGTCCTTGCCTCGCTTCTTCCTGCAGATCTTGAGGCCTCGTTTCTTCCAGCGACTCTCGAATTGTCAATTCTCCCTAACGACCTCGGTGTTTCATTGCCTCGTCTGGAGTTCGCTGCCACTCCTCTATAGTTCGATTCCTCTCTGTGGAATGCGCTGCCCAGTCGATCAAGCATTTGCACACGTCGCTGTAAAAAGTCAAATAATAAATCGACTGTAACAATTTGTCGACCTTCCATACTCTCTTCCCAGCGGCGCCGAGTAACTCTGTCCAGCTTCTCCTCCACCATATATAATATCAAAGAATCCGCCCATGTTTCACTGGTGGACTCCATGGATTTTACGATTCGAAGATGTTTCTGGAAATGATTAATTAATTCTTGAATATCAACGGCTGATTCTCGCTCGACCTTAGGTGCCTCAAATAAACATTGAAGATGTCTTCGCTTTAAAGCCTTCTTATTTTCGTAACGGTTTTTTAAAAGATTCCAGGCCACTTCGTAGTTCTGTGCCGAAATCTCGATTGAGTCGATGACTTTTGCCGCGCTTCCCGTCAATGCACCGACCAAATATTGCAGCTTTTGAATTGCCGATAAATCGCTGTTATGAATTAATGCGGTAAAGGTATCAGAAAACCGTGACCAGTCCTCTATTTTTCCCGAAAAGATTGGTAAATTGATTACCGGCAGTTTGACTCTGGTATCAATTTGTGAACCATTGGAACTTAACGCTCTAATTACTTCTGTCTGCTGCTCTATCACTTGTGCAAGTGATTCGCCACCGTTAGTTGTACTTACAGTCGGTTTAATTGCAGCAGCCCATCTCGCCAATGTTGCACTTAATTCTACGTATCGTTTTTCAAATACATCGTCTTCTCGTTGATCTTCAATTGGCAGCTCATTCTCCTCGATAACGCATACCAATTGTCGCTGTATTTCGTTAAATTCCTTGTACACTTGCTTTAATTTTTTTGAATATACTGTGACCGTTTCGATGTTCGGCGATGTCCTCTGGTTTGCCACGTTTTCCACAAACTTCCAAATATGTGTTTGTTTTGCCTTGATATATCCTCGTTGGCGGCGTAATTCTTGCGTGCTCATTTTCGCAATTGCTCCAATCGTTAATCGTAATTGTTAATTGCCTTATTCTCAATCCGGCTCGAAGGACCATGTACGAGCTTGTAATAGATAATCGAATCGTTTCTCCAACTAAAGTCTTTATTTGCGTATTATTACAATTTGCTCTATTTAGCTTATTCAATCTCAACTCTCACTCGACTACTTCGACTCTACTCCTGGTCTTTTCGCACGCTTGTCTATTTATACACTCTCAAATATTACCCTACCTAATAAACAAATGACACGTCGTGATCTCTCATTTGTTATCTCGTTCGCAAGTATATCGGTTTGTCATACATGTCGAGTTCGCTCACAATTCGGAGCAACGGTTACAAATTAAATTTATGTTTATATTATTTAGTCACCAACAATAAGACATAAAAGAATTATTTCATCCAATCAGATGCATAGCATCATGTATTACCACATGCCAGTCCAACAATATTTTTAATGGGAATGTTTTTTTCTTCTATAGATTTTTTAAAAATTTCAAACATTTTAATCGCGGAACAATCCGTAGCATCTAAACATAATAATTTCAATAATTGAGTTGTAATTTTTTTATTTAAAGATGACACATATCGAACAAAGACACACATTACTTTAATATCTAAGATATCTATGTCTCATCTATCAAAATGGAAACTTTACAAATTTTTAAATGTTCAACAACTTTTTCAATCTCACGTTTTGCAATTACATTTTTAATTATATTTGCGCATTTTGAGCTTGAAAGATCTTGCATAATTTTAGGATCTATACAAATATCTTTTAACAACGGAATTAAATGATCCACTGTATAAAAGCTACGTTATGCTCTGCGAAAAATGCTGCTAATTTAATTTTTGTGCGTTTAACCTTATCTTTATGTGATAAATTATAACATCATCTAACATAATCTAACATCATCAATAGCCTCAAATTTAGAAAAAGTTATCAATATGTTTAACTGTTCACGAATGTTAAATTAAATCTGTTTTGCAATATCTGATGATTTTATTACATACGATATAAAGCGCTTCATTTTCTACAGGATGAAGAGCTATCCTTTAAAAATGCTTTTATCTAGCTATAAATTTTGAAATTCTCTTTTACGTTTCTTAATAGTTTCTTAATCCTTTGCCAATAGAATCTATCATGCAAAAATAAAAGTATTACATGTAAAATACTTACCTTATCTGTATCTAATCTATTCGGCGATGATCCCGTCAAAACTTTCGCGTATTTCATGCTAAGCTTTTACGCCCAACATCGCTGCGTCACATACGCTTCATATATTCTTCTGTCTGTTCTTCATGCCACGCATGTGCGAAAAACCCGGCCCAATTCACAACACTGAGGAAGGGCGAACGCGGTACTTTGTAACGCCTCGCCGCGAATTAGGCTCGCGTTACTATAGCAGAAAAAATAACATTGTGCGTTGTCAAGCACGCGAGAACTATAACACGGTCATTATTTTTGTTCTGTCACCCGCTAACGAACTCTATCGACCCTCGCGAAAGATAATCTGCCCGCAACGCGCGACTCGCAAATCGCGTTATTCATGTGCGGCCAAAATTGCGATAATTGTACATCAAACATATCACTGGTCGAACACTGAATAAACTTTTGTATCATCAACATCAAACATTTGCGCAATCAACACCTTGTAGTTAATTAATAATTCAATAAATTGCTTGTTAAATTTACGGACGACTGACGATTAATTAATTAAACTCGTTGTGACCGGCGAATTATTCCGCGCTCGAAATAAACACACAATTCGGACAGGGGAAACTAATCCATTTTATATTACAGTAAACCAAGAGACGTAATCGCGATCTTTTGTACTTGTTTTCATGGTAGCATTCTGGTATGTAAAGCCAGAATATAAAATGTTAATCATGAAAACGTATAAGAAGTATAATTGAATATTCTGCAATATGCTTTACAGAGAATTCATGGAACATGTAGGAAGTATATTTAAACGAGTCAGATAATGTTAAACGAGTTTTTTTTAACGTTTCGCAAAGGGTCAGTTTTCTTCATTTCCATGATGCTTCATATTTTTGCTAAGATAGTAAAAAGATATTGTAGGAAATTCAGAAAAATTAATAAAACCGATTAGGACTTGATCCTTTATTTATGACCGCGATTTCGGTTTTTATAACTATCACATTCTTCGATAAATAATTCTGAATCCTACAAACTATTTTGCTTTATGACCCGTTTCTTACAATATTTATGATTATCAGATGAGACAGTCGACGAATATTCAGAATAGTACATTACATCGTTAAGCTATCATTAATCTTTATAATACAATATAATACAGTTGATTACAAAGAAAATAAAGCTTAGAAATTATTTTTTTACCATTACATGCAAAGTTATGTCAATATATAAAAGTAAATATGTTTAAGCGAATGAACATTCGCATTAATTAGTCCATTTAAAACGCCTTTATTTAAAAAATCTTAAAAACTTTAACATTTTTTATTGAAACTTTTCTAAAAATATTTTATAAAATTAGTATTTTGTAGTTGTGGGATAGTAGGTACAATATCCTGTAATTTTGGGATACTGTATATAAATAATATAAATATAGCATTAAATATAGTAATATCTTTGTTTTAGAAAATTGTTCATCCATGGAAAGCTATGCTGACATCATTGCCAGTATGGGCTATAGTCACGGCTCATTTTAGCGAAAATTGGGGTTTCTATACGATGCTTACTCAACTTCCAACCTTTATGAAGGGTAATTAAATATTTTGTTTCAATATAATAATAATAATGTGTTACGTCCAGCCAAGAGTAAATTGTAAAATTAAGAATTAAGGATTTAAATGAATGAGAATTGAATGGACTCAGAAGAACGAATAGTTGCTCTCTCAAGAGTCAGGCATGGAAACGTGATCTCGAGTCGAACGCACTGTCTCGGCACTGGGTCAGTGATAAAAAAATTGCTATGATGCCTCGTTGTAGACGTACGTTCGTCGGTCGTTCTTTGGTAAAGAAACTTAATTCTTATTAGGAGGAGCCCTCGTGCGATCAATGGGATGGGGAAAAGAGATCAAGGGTTTTTAAGAAAGTAAAAATTAAAATTAAAATTTAAACATCAATTTTAATTAGTAAAATAAAGGTATACATAATATATATATATATATATATATATATATATATATATATATATATATATATATATATATATATATATATATGTATATATATATATATATATATATATATATATATATATAAATCACATTTACTCCAAATGCAGGAGTTTTGGGACACCCTGTACATATATATATATATATATATATATATATATATATATATATATATATATATATATATATATATATATATATATAAATCATTTACTCCAAATGCAGGAGTTTTGGGACACCTGTACATATATATATATATATATATATATATATATATATATATGTACAGGGTGTCCCAAAACTCAGTAAATGTGATTTTTATGCTAAAAGAAACAACTTTTCTTTTAGCAAAATTGCGTGCGAGTAGTTTTTACAGTAAATCAAATTAAAAGTGACGAATGAGCGCGTGTATATGTGTAGTAATTAGGGCCGGCGCACGTTCCTCAGGCCTAATATTTGACGACTTCACGTACTATATTGTTTAAAATGATAAAAATTAACAAAATAAGTATTGTTACAGTATAAGTATTGTTTTCATCCTTTAACGATTTAATAAAAAATTATCTGATTTCGTAGCATTATCTCGAAATAAAAATAAATATAAATAATATGGTGTATGAACTGAGCGTTCTATTATTTTAATTACTGCGCAATTGTATATAACAATAAAAAAAATACTGAATTTAACGAATTATTTAGACTTCGTTAAATTTTTCATTAATTTTAATTATTCATTAATTTCTTTCTTTCGTTTAATTTATTTTTAATTATTTTTTATTTTGGAAGATTTGTCATTAAATATACATCAAATTATGCCGAATAGCAGAGAATACATGTGTATATGTATATTGTAATATACGTATATATGTGTATCATTGTATTGTTGACGTGTTATTCTAAACACGTTATTTGCGATAAATATCATCACATGCCTTGGTAGTCGAAGGAATAAAATACCTGCCCGGTAAGCGGGAGATCCAGGTTCGATTCTTGAGGCTGAGGTGATATTTTTTCGTAAAATAATTATGAGTTTTCACGACTGTTCGTGGTCGGGCCCCGCCGTGACGCACATCCTCGCTTCTTAGTCGGGGGCTCGAGCCATGCTTGATGCAATCTCTCCTGTCGTGCTCCAGGAGGATTATTTGTATATTTGCCAATGGCGTTGGAGGGTGTCGCCGCTGCAGTCCGACCTGCATCCATCGAGAGAATAGGACCATCATCTCTCTGGAGTACCGGCCGTGGGGATTCGAGAAAATACATGTATATACGAGGGTAGTCTGAAAAGTTTTGAGCCTAACATAGAAACAAGTATTTTTTCGGTCAAATATAGTTTTATTTTTCAACATAATCTCCTTTTAAGTCGTCCTTTTAAGTACACTTTTCCCATCGATATATGTGTATCATTGTATTGTTGACGTGTTATTCTAAACACGTTATTGCGATAAATATCATCACATGCCTCGATAGTCGAATAGGGATAAGATGTCTGCCCGATAAGCAGGAGAGCCAGGTTCGATTCCTGGCTGAGGTGGTATTTTTTCGCAAAATAATTACGAGTTTTCACGACTGGTCGGGCCCCGCTGTGACGCACACCCTCCCTTCTTATTTGGGCCCCCGAAAATGCTCCAGCTTATGCAAGATAGTTTTATTCACAGAGTCAATGCCTGTATACAAATAAGAGAATTGCATTTCAAACATCTTTTATAAATTTAAACTTTTAATCAGTCCTTTTCAGAGCTACAACTATTATTATTAAAACTTACGAATATCTCTCTACTGATCAGGAATTGTTTTCTTTAATATATTGCCACTGCTATAGCTATTGTCACTTGAAGTAAACAATTCCTCGCGCCTATCATCGATTATCTCTGGGCGGGAGTATCTTACCATGCGCTTGCATTTGCCGGTGGGCCGGGCTAATATGGTGATTTTTAATAATTACTAATTCGATAATTATTGCGAAAACTGCAAAATAATAGAGAACTTTTCTACTCAGTTAACTTCTACTCAGTAACTTGATAATTATCGTAAAAATTGCAAAATGATGGAGGACTTTTTTACTTACAAGGGGAACACCAGGTGACTGATCGAGATATTTTGATGCGCTTTATACAGGTTGTTCTTGAGCGAAAAAAAAACGATACATGTCATCCGGCCGTTCTTACCAATGGCCCATAGTTTCAAAGAAATTGATTTTTGAAAAAACGAGTTTAGTCGGCTGATATACGGCGGAACACTTTATATGTTTAATCATCACTAGCAAGAGCAGCGGTAGCATAGGTGGTAAGGCGCTGGCTTTGTATGACGTAAATTGTGTGTTCAAATCCTGTCGCATATATATTTTTTTTATTAAAAATTTTATTAAAAATAGTTCCTATTCGTAATTATTTATTATTTGTAATTATTTTGTTACTGTAGATGTTTAAAAAAATTATTTATTTAATCATATTTGTATATTTTTTGTAAATAAAATTTTTAGATAGTTATTGTAATAATTTGAAAAATTTCTATAAAGAAATATTAATATCTTTATAAGTTTAATTTTAATTTAATGTTTTTAATTTTAATTACTTTTTGATTGTAATAAAATTTCATAAATTTACAAATAAATAATTAAATACTCCTGTATGAAATAATTATTCCTAATCATTAATTTCATCAGAAATTATAACGGTCTTTACTACATTCTTATTTATGTGTCCATATAAATAACGACGATGACAATGATGATAACAGTAATTATTTATTATAAAGATATTAATATTTTTTTATAGAGATTTTTCAAATTATTACAATAGCTATCTAAAAATTTTATTTACAAAAAATATACAGATATAATTAAATAAATAATTTTTTTGAATCTACAGTACTTTTTGATTTACAGTAACAAAATAATTATAAATAATAAATAATTACAAATACAAATAAACTTTTAATAAAAAAAAATATATATACGCGACAAGATTTGAACACACGATCTGCGTCGTACAAAGCCAACGCCTTACTGTTTGTGCTACCGCTGTTCTTGCTCAATGGCGATGATTAAACATATAAAGCGTCCCGCTCGTATATCGGCCAACTAGACTCATTTTTAAAAAATCAATTTCTTTGAAACTATAGGCTATTGACAAGAATGGCCGAACACGTATCGTTTTTTTTTCGCTCAAGAAAAGCCTGTATAAAGTGCATCAAAATACCCCGATCAGTCACCTGGTGTTCCCCTTGTTAGTTTTACCAGCTCTACTTGCACACGAAAGGTGATATAATCGATGCCGGACACCCTGTATATATATATATATATATATATGTGTGTGTGTAAAATAAAACGGAAGAAATAAAAGGAGAAATATTTGTGTAGATGTGTGTATGTATGTGTGATATCGCGGGTGTTACATAAGTACGGAAGCCATCGGGTAAGATTCTTACGAGGGAGAGTATGAATGTATGAATGAATCTTTAGTATGATAATCCTACTCGGTAATACAATTAATATTCTCTGGTTAACTTAAAGTAGTGCTTACATAATAAGGAAAATGAAGAAAAGATTGCAAAAATATGTAATAAGAAAAATAATTGTATATAATATGTGTATGATAACTGAAGATTAAGGAGGCGATTAGGGATTAAGGAGGGGAGTTCTTGATGTTCCTCGGGAGATGGAGATTAGGTCGATAGGATGGGATTCTTCGTTTTCTAAATCTAAATCCATCACCACCATCTCTGCGATGCTGAAGGTTGGTTTAAGGAAGATTCGGGAGCAGTAATAGTTAATGTCGACTGGTTCGATCAGCTCTTTCGATATCTGCTTACATTTCTTGGTTCGGCTCTGACATTTCACTAGGAGCAAAAGGATTGATAAATGAAGAAAGGTGTGAATGCGTTTGAGAGAGAAAGGAAAGATCAACCAGGAGTGTGGTATAGCTCAGACCGGTTAAAAAGAGAGCGAGTAAGGGAAGGAACCGGGAGCCTTGTAAAGCTCTAATCAGTTAGTAAGAAAGAGAGAAAAA
This sequence comes from Pogonomyrmex californicus, assembly GCA_024349325.1. Classification (NCBI taxonomy): domain Eukaryota; kingdom Metazoa; phylum Arthropoda; class Insecta; order Hymenoptera; family Formicidae; genus Pogonomyrmex; species Pogonomyrmex californicus. Next base: position 80,437 of record JAECZD010000041.1, read on the forward strand.
AAGAAAATGCAACCGGGAGCCTCGCATAGCTCTAACCAGTTTAATGAGAGAGAGAAAGAAAAAGGAAGAATAACCGGGAGCTTCGCATAGCTCAGATCAGTAAATAGAAAGAAAGGAAGAGCAACTGAGAGTTTTGTATAGCTTTAACCAGTTAGTAAGAGAGAGAGAGAGAGAGAGAGAGAGAGAGAGAGAGAGAGAGAGAGAGAGAGAGAGAGAGAGAGAGCTCTCTCCATTGAAGAGGACTCCATTGGACGTAACAAATGTAATCCATATTGTTCTTCAAAAAATACATAACTTATTAATAATAATATAATATAATATAATAATAATATAATAATAACAAAAGGCAAAGGAAGATTGCAAGTACACGAAGTGTGTAAAAAATTGTTATTTAATGCGAAAATGTTTTATTTATTTTTTTAATGAATAATAATATTATTTTTAATGAAGAAAGTTTTCTAATAACTGATATATAAAAAAATATTTAATAAAATTCAGATATGATAAAATTAAAAGTATTAAAATAAAAGCAAGGGTAGTTCTCATCTTAACAGAAATGACGTCAAAAATATCAAAAATATCACTGCTATAATTTCTGCCAAGTTTAATTCTATAAAAGGCTACTGACAAAATTTCTGACAAATGTATTCATTAACTTTTTTGTTCTAGTCATATGAAGCAATCAACTTTTTGATTTTGATTTTTTCTTTTTAATGAATACAGCTGATTTTATGATTTTTCATTTTGATAACATTTTGACAAATTATATAATTAATTATGTTAATCTGTTATCTGTATATCTTTTTTTAAAATTTGTACGACTAAAATTTGTAAGACTACGTTACATTTTATATTTCCAAATTAAAATTTTAAAATATTTCCACTTCCTCGCGGTTCCTGGATCGACGTGTTTTGCGGGATAGCGTCGGTCGGGTGTGATTAGGATTATTCGGAGAGAAATAAAATATCAAGAAACTAATTTGTTATATACAAGAATCTATATTTAAAGGTAATCTGAGTTATTTACAGTTACTGACTGGGTTTTCTTTATGTACAATATTTACAGTGTATTTTTCCCGGAATCTGGTCTTACGTTATTTCGTGAAAAACGTCGCGAATTCCGGGAATCGTTACAATAGATTCGCTCGCGGTCTGTTCCGTGAATCCGGCGCGTTCGCGGTGGTAGACGCGCGCGGGCGCGACGGTGCGAGGGGTCTTGGCGTGTTATTTGTCGATCAGCTGTGCGTATGTCTAGTTTTCAGTTCTCGTCGAGCTGAGATTGAGATGTTCTATTTTGCTATGGCTATTGGGATGCAGGAAGCTCCCTGCTTCTTGACCAGCGGAGGATGGTGCGCACAAGGGCTTGCCTTTAGAGCCTTAACCTGGGTTAAGAAGCTCCTTAATCTGTGGAGAAACTTGTGCTTTGGTGAGAGGAGTGATCAATCAGAAGCTTCTGGCTCGATGGAAGCACCTTAGATCGCTTTTCTTGGAGAGGAATGGGAATGTCGAGAGCAGTACTGGACGCTTTACTGTCTCGCCGATGATAGTCCTGATTATCCATCGAAGTCGCTTAATATACCCAAGTCGGCCGTCGGTCGGGAGTAGTCGGGTACAGGTCGGACTCGGGTCTGGGATGATTCCGAGGATGATCTCTCCGGAAGATTCGAGACAATTCGTTGAACGCGCTCGGCAATTCCGCGAAGATGCTCGGTGGCGCGGTCGGTAGCGGGGTCGACGGTGGTGGTCTAACCGGCGCGATTTCTTGTTTACCCACGCTCTGTTCACGTGAAGCCGTGCGATTTCGGTTTGTCTACGTCTAGTATTCGACGTGAATTTACCCTGTGGTGGGATCACGGGGGGATCACCGTGTCGGTACCTCGACGGATGATTGGTCGGGGGCTGAATTTTATGTTTAAATAATGGGGGTGTCGTTACAATTTGATCGGGGATATTTTATATTTTTTGCAAATTTTTTTAATCATTTGATTATCAACGATGTTTTTTACATTTTCCTTTTTGTAATTTCCTTTTTGTTGTCTATGTGCAAATCTAGAGATGAATAGTGATCATATAATCGAGTATTTCGATATATGTCGAACGAAATGAAACTATTTAGGATTATTTTTTATAATCCTATATTTTTTACTTGTGTGTGTACATCTTATCAAGTCCTATCCTGCAAGATTATGCTACTGTGTAGGACAATTTAACTCGGGAGTTATAGATACATTCCAGATGGATCATAACGTGATACTTGGCATCTATATTATAATTTCTTTTCGGTACCTATATTATAGCTTTTTCGCTCAGGATGATTCAAAAATGATGGTGATTGTATTTTATGGCTCAAAACATATGTTGATTGTATTTTATTTGACTTATTAAAAAAGTATATAGTTTTTTAATTTATATATATTGTAAACAGCGCATGAATGGTAGTTTGTTCTTTTTTATTTAATTTTATTTAAATTTGTTTAGTTTAATTTATTATACTAAATTATCTAAAGAGTGGATATATTTAAGGGAATTTGGATGTGTTTAAATGTAATTCAATCGATTTTCTTATCATTAATGAAGCATGGATTTACTATTATAAACAGAAATGAAACAACAATTAAAGTAATAAATAGAAGTAATACGAAATACTTCAAAAGAAAGTGAAAACAATTCTATTAGCTGGAAAAGCAATGGCGACTGTTTTTCAGAATTTTCATGATATTGTGTCCAGTCCATTAACACTAAAAAAGAAAAACCATCAATGAAGAGAATTACGCAACATTATTTGATCAATTGAATACCATTAAGGCCAAATATTCTCATTTGACAAAGAAAACCATGCTTTCCCATCATGATAACCGCTCACATTTCTTTAATTGTTATCGCAAAATTACATGAATTGCGCTTCGAATTGGTTCCGCACGCACCAATTCACAAATGTAACGAAGCATATCCCGTGGTTTATTCCGTAGTTCTGTATTCCGACCGACCATCCGTCGGAAACCGTCAGCACATTAGGCGGAATAAGCGATGAGGCAATCATTTCATACCACTATGCGCGCTTTAACTTTTTCCGTAGATCTCCGAATAAATTCAAAGATCGCGCAGGCGAATATGCGGTATGGATATTTTCGAGAAACTTTGCGCGCCATATTGCGTCCCGTGCCGCGAAGCTTATTAAATTCCTCGCATCGCGTCAAACACCGATTTTTCGTTCTTCCGCTCCGATAATCCTGATCTGAATCCGATGCGCTCGCTTCGTTCTTTGATAATTTTTCCACGTCCATATTACAAAAATAATAATTCAACGTTATTTTTCTGCTTCTGTGGAAGGAAATCCTTTAAAGCCATAATACACAAAAAACGTAAGCAGTTAAGTAAATCAACGTTATGGATTTGCTATTGCTTATGTTACTGCTTTACATTCTCGACTATGATTAGCTGATTTGCTTACTGCATAAGTTTTTTAGTGTGCCATGGCCCCAATCAATCCGCAAACCGATCCACATCAAATTACTGAGGTTGATCTTAGATTAAAAGGCATCGCTCTGTATGGATAGCATTCAGACCGTCCTCGGAGGTATATCTTAAAAGAAAGCGAGTTGACGAAATTCCGAAAATCGATTCTATGGCTTGCCTGAGTATTAGGAAGCACCCTAGCAGTGCAAAATTCTCCCGATCGGCTTAGCCTTCCAATCTTTGTTCGAAGACCTGCTTTCAGTACTGAGGCACGCTCGAGTACGTCGAGTACAAACAGAGTTTTTCGATCTTCCGAATATCGACTCAGAACTTAGTGTTCAGTACCGAGGCTCTCCCCCGCACGGCCGTGTGCAATCGATAAGCTAAGTAATTCGTCACTCCAAATATCGAACATCTTGCTCGCCTCCAAGTACCAGGAAACTTGGAACAATCGGACGATGATCGGATTGGTTGTGCTTGACGAGTCAAGTTTTCTACGAGAATCGCGAATTTGTATTAGATATTTCGCTACTTTCGCTGCTGCAGAGTGACAGCATTTCTGTCGCGGTCCGCTAATTCCTGCGATCGTTGTTATCGTTTGACAGCTCTAACGATATGTGCTTACGGCCTGCGTGCCCCGAACTCCTCTAATTACATCGCCGAATAACCGAGTGCACTGCAATTGCGTATGCTCGACTGCCCGAACGATCTCTTTTTTCGCGACAACTTATTCTACATTATAACGCTTGGCTAACACGAACAACAGCATTTAATCCTTTATTAACCACGTTCTTTTTGTTTAATAAAGTTACTAAGTTTATAGAAAACATAGAACAACGGATTATGCGAGCCAAAACTGGATGACAATGCTAAATATTTTAAACAATAGCTTTTACAAAAATATTCTAACTGTCACACAAACGTTTTGATTTTCAATGTGATCATCATTAGTGCGAAAAGCAAAATTAAAAACAGAGAAAATTGAACAAAATAAATTAAGACATAAATGTTATTACAGTCACGTAAATTTGATTAGCAGAAATTAAAGACGCCTTAAAGTTATCTGAGGCGTATAAATCGTAGATTCTTAGGGTGGAGTATCATAGACTTCATAATTGTTAGAGTCGATAAAACAGAGTGCTAATTTATAGTTAATTTGTTTTCTATGTACACCGTTAGATGGCTAAAATGAAAGTAAAATACGTTTTCTTTTTATGTAAGACAGAATCAAAAATCAAATAAAGGCTTTTATTAAAAACGCAGAACAATGTTTATATATTAACTTACAATAATCGTAACTCTAGTTGGATTATTAAATTGTTGGATTATTAAATTGTTAGATTTGATGTACCACAAATAAACATGTCTAACAAACAATGACATAAAGATAATAAAAAATTTATTAATTTATTAAATTATACAGAGACAATAATATTCAAAGGATTAAAATTATAAAAAGAGATTATAATTGAAAACTGCTTATATCTTTCATAAGGAAGAGAAACCAAGAGTAATATATCTTAAGAAATTGTTAGCGTAGGATTCCAAATGGGAATGAGCATGGGAAAAAGGATAAAGAAAATGATTGAACAAGGCGGGCAGGGGGGAAGGAGTAGAGAAGAGAAGATAAAAATGTAACAAAGGATGGAAGATGAACAACGGAATTAAAAAATTCATGAACAGAAAAAGAGAGAATTAAGAATTGGCAGGTAAGCGAGAGCAAATCCATATCACTATGCTTATTGAAACCGCAATGCTGTTTTTTTTATGTGCATTATCTCGGAAACCAATATTTTGACAAATGAAGAGATTCATTGTCAAGAATTTTTATTGTCCCAATCAAAGACATGGTTTTCCGAGGATCGATGTACGGACCGAGATCCACTTTTTTTATTAATATCAGTCATATGTTCATAGATTCTGGTTTTTGTTGTCTCTTTGTCCAACGTATGAAGCATCGCAGTCATTACAGCATTATTGATTTTATAAACTACGTCGCAACGAGACATGCGTTTTTAATTTGTCTTTTCCGATGGTATGTATATTTTTAATGTACAAGGTGTCCTATGGAAATATGTTGAATCTGAACGATTAATTCTCCTCTCCATGACTTTAGAAAGGATCTTATGATTAATTCGCCTGAAGGTTCGCAATTTTATTTTAGCTGTGGTAGAAGTAAAGTTCGTGCGTATCAAAATTCCTAATTATTGAACCTCCTAATTATTGAACACTATATAATGGCTTTCGCGTCTGTCATCTTCTTGAATGGTACGCCATTATATAATAGTAGCTTTCACGTATGTTATCTTTATGTTTTTTTTTTCAAACTCTTTACATGAAATGTATAAATAAATTATAATTTATTCATATATAACTCTATTCTGATGTAATTTCATAAAAGGAAAGCGTTATCAGATACAAATCGTAATATTACATTATTTACGCGCAATCCGTGTCGAACAGATCGCGAAACCGTGCCGTAGAGAGATACATTGCTGCGGAAAATATAGTAGCTAAGAGATTAATAAACTGACAATAGAAGAAAAGGTCTATCTTATTGAATGCTCCTTTTCTAGAGAAAAAGTGTATAGTACTTATAGAGGATTTTGTACAAAATACGGAACATATATAGTTATGAGCGAAACCACACTGAAAAGGTTAGAATTTATTATTTATTTAAACTTATCCCTAACAGCACATGTAAATTCTGAGATAATACGTAGTATATCGCACCAGTAGATTGCGTATTATCTCAGAATATTCGAGATACGTATTGGGATATACTGAATAAATACTATGAATGCTATGCCTGCGTTGTCAAAGCTCATGCAGTTTCGCTGGGAATTACTCGTAATATACTGGAGAAATACGTAGATTATTACCGCAGTATATTTTCAGTATGCCTCCAGTATATACGCAGCCTCGCGCTTCTGTACACACATCTTCTATACACATATCCAAAGAAAGAGAAGTGATAGCAATTATATAGGACAATTATACAATTTTTATATATTAATATATTAGAATTAATACTAACATAGTTCAATTATTTTATAGTTATTATAAGCAGCTTTACTTGCAATAAATATAAAATAGTTAATGAAATTATGTACATTAATTTTATATATAAAAATTATGTAGTTGTCACCTATATAATTACTGTCACAATCTTTTTCCCTGAGTATGTAGGACGTTCGGAAAGTGCCGGAACCCCTTAATAACTTTTGAACGGATAGAGATAATTGAATGAAATTTGGAGGATATTTATGGTATCAAAAAATCTATCTTTTGACATAAGGGGCAACAACCCCCACCCCTGAGCTCGGAGTAGATAAAAAATCTTAAATGGAATAATAGGTCAAGTGATAGCTTCTTTGAAAAGCCTTTAAAAGACCTTTTCAATGAGCCCCTTTGTAACCTCCCACCCTCATGGGGCGGGGGTGAGAGTGGTTCAAAGATTTTAAAGTGCATAAAGGATAAAGTGATAGCTTGTTTGAAAGATCTTTGAAAAACCTTTCCGATAAGTCTTTTACGATCCCTTACCTCCATGGGGGCGGGGGTGGTTCACAAATTTTAAAAGACAGGGCTTAAATAAAAATCTCTCGAAGAGACATCGCACGACTTAAGTCTCCAATTATTTGCATTCTTCATTAAAATGTGTGTGCATGCTTTTGTTATAACGATAACGATAACGATAACGATAACGCTAATGAAAACATGTGCATCTGCAAAAATATTTTTACATTACTGTACTATTTAATCTTTATGAATTAAAAACGTATTTTTTGTACGAATACATTATATATAATGTAATAATACAAAAGAGAACAATTAGTTTTTCTATATTTTACTTACTCATAATTATTTTGCATATATGCAATTTTGAACAACTTTCTTCTGTTTTTTGCTCCATACCAACTAAAACAAATTGCCACTTCATTGCACAAAGTGTATTTCATTACAAGTAAACATGAAGCTCTTAAGTTTGTGCTGTAACAAAGCGACTTTCCCTTGCTTCGTTTTCTGACTTCTCTCGACCTACCATCCGTCGAGGACCGCCGATCACCGGGCGGAGTGCGACTCACCGTTGCAAATCGGCGCATTGCGTTTTTACGGCCATTTTTTACATCAACATAAGATTCTCCGAGGTATCTCGGAGAATCCGCGTCGGCATTCGGCGAACACGTGCTCAGCTTCAGCACATCGCTCGCACCGCGCCGAATGCCTCGTCTAGGAGCAAGCGCACTCTCCGTACGCGCGACGAACGAAGTTCAGCCCATCTCCGTTTCCGATCCTTCCCCCGAATCTCCTATCTATCCGTGGAAGGGGAGCCCAACCCCGAGATCGGCCAATTCGAAACCGTTCCGTAACGAAATACCACGGCCGATCTCGGATAAAAAGGGCTCGCTTTCCACGCAGAGCACCTGTCCCGTTCCTGGCATCTCAAGCATAGCAGCGTGCGAAGAGAAGCCTTTCTGAATCCTAGCAAGTCGAACGTGAAGCACTGGGGAGCACCCCAGCACAGCCAAATGCGCTCGACCACAATTGACTACTCCATCTCCGAATATTTTGCGAGAACGCATCAAGGAGCCTCAATACAATCCCGTTACATTTGTCAGGACGCTCCCTAAAAAATACTGCACCCCGCGTCGAATACTCTCGACGACAAATCCGAGCATTAGGATACTCCTTGGTTTCGTCGGGTCACCCAACACCCCTTCACTTGAATCGACGAGTTAGACAGGCGAATCGGACGCTCCCGATTCCCGCCGTCAGAATGACGACACCCCGGAGACTTCCTGTCAAAATCAGCTGTCCGCGAAAACAGCCGCGGAACCACGCGCGCATCGCATGATTCCAAGCCAGCTAATCGCGCCGGCGACGCACCGACCATATGTCACCCGTCCCGCGTAACGCAACACTCGCGTCCCATGATATACACCGCGACCGTCAAGAATTAATGATATTGCAAGATAGTTGTGCGTATTTATTATAACTTCTGTCACACTCCATCGCGAATTACAATAAAAGAATTATTTTACTCCAATCTCTGTCGCTCTCACTTCCTCATTTGATTACCGACTACGAAGTTATTCGTGCGCAGAAGTGAGACCGTTTTAGTGCAAGTAAAGCGTGTTAATTGTTTAACCTAAAATTATTTCAAATTAATATTATTAATGTGAAAATTTAGAATTCATTAAGTATTTTATTTCCAAATAAAAGTTTAATATAAATCATTTGAAATAGATTTAAGTATTTCTAAATATTATTTCTTATATTATATGATGATTAAGTTTATTATTTTCTTAACTGTCTAACATTTTATCCATGTGATATATATAAGTTTCTGAAAGATAGCAGATATACATAAATTTTATATCGCAAATAAGTTTTTACTAATTAATAAAATATTTACATATGTGTATACTCTATAATATTTTTATTCAGAATTATAGATTCTAAAATAATATTCCTTTTCTAAATTAGAGATATTTTATAAGAAAATAGTTGTTCAAACAATAAACTTGTATATTAAAAGATAATAATAACATACAACCTAAGTATTATACATATTATTATTCAAATAACTACTTTCTTATACTTGTCCTATTGAAAAAGGGACATTATCCTACAATCTGGAAAATTCCGAACAAAAATTTCTGTACATATGCATATGTAAGTGTTTCGTTTAGTTTGTAAAAACTTATTTAATATATAAGTCATGTACATTTCCGTACATTAATATATAATTTATATACATCTTCAAGAAACTTATATATTACATGAATCAAATATGTTAATTTAGAAGATAATAGATCTTATCATACAATACAAGAAATAATATTCAAATATATATATATATATAGAAGAAAAATGATTTGCCAACTTTCGTAGCGTGATGGTGCTGCTCACTGGAAATTAAAACGAGGTAATGATATAGGGAATAGGACCGGTAGCTGAAAGCGAGATTCAATTCTCAACACTCCCACTATCAAGCTCCATTTTCGCACGGATGTTATCCACGCTGATGCAGGATCTGAGTTTTGTGAATTGTGGACGAGGCAGTGCCTTTATCAGTCTGCTAGTTGGTTTTCAGAGGGTACGTAGATGGGCAGAATGTCTTTGCTGATGTATTTTTCTCTTATGAAATGGTAACGTACGTCTACGTGCTTTGTCCTTTTGTGGTATTCAGGATTTTTGATCAAGTGTATCGCGCTTTGGTTGTCGATAAAGTGAAGTTTTTTAATGATTTACCGAGCTCACCTAGTAGTCGTCGTAGTCGTCGTAGTAGTTGTATCCAAGCTGCTTCTTGGGTGACTGAAACTGCCGTTATGTACTCTGCTTCTATTGTGGAGAGAGAAACCGCACGCTGTCTCGAACTGGTCCAAGTAACGAGCGTACCATTGATCAAGAATATATATCCGGTAGTCGACCTTCCACTTTGTATATCGTTTGCAAAATCCAAATCGGCATAACCAACTACTTCTATGGGTTCTTGACTGTTGCCGTTAGTGTTATTTTATTATATTTTATTATATTTTATTATATTTTATTATATTTTAAATATCTGAGAATCTTCTTAATGCTTGCCAATGGGAACTGTCATTTCATTCGACGTATCGGCTTATGTTGTTTACGGCAAATTCGATGTCAAGACAACTCACAATGCTTGCAAAGGTAAGCCCACCGCTTCTCTATAGAGGTACAGTGTTCCTGGGTACCTGTAGTGATTGCCTGTAAATTCACACTTGAATCAGCTGGAATCGAAATCGATCTGGTCTCTTGCATGTTGAATCTATCCACAATTTGTTGAAGATATACGCTTTGAGATAAAGTCCGATTGATCCGTTGACTTGTCTCGATATTTGTAGTCCAACGAAGTAGTCTGGGTAACAAGTCCTTATCTCAAACCTTTCTTTCATTTTGTCTAGAAGAATTTCAATGGCTTTCTTATTTTTACTAAGCCGTCCACGTAAAGAAGAAGATAAACACTCACATCAAGAATCTTTCCAACATGGATACACTTATCACTATCGCATTGGTGAAATTCTTCATTCTTCATAAATTCGTTGAAGGTGTCGTTCCAACATAGAGTATTGCTTCAAGTCAAGGGACCTCTTTAACACGCATACATATCTTTTTTTCACATCTACACTTTCTGGAGCATTTATACCTTTCCTTCCAACATACCATTGAGAAATGAGATTTTGATATCGAATTATAATACTTGACCTCGTACGCTCTATGAATTGCAATAGCGAATAATATTCTGATTGAATCTTGTCGTGGGTGAGAATGTTTTTTTGTAATCGATTTCTTCTTGCTAAGAGAATCCCTTCGCACACATTCTCGCTTTTTGGGAAGAGATGTCACCGTTCGAATCTTTCTTAATCTTAAACATTTGGATCCTATGGCCTTTTTATCAGATGGCAAAGGGGTCAGTTTCCAGGTATTCTTCTTGCTTAATGCTTAAATTAACCCAGTTCTTCTTGTTTAAATTAACCCAGTTCTTCGTTGATCGCTTTTAACTACTGATCGGCATCGTGGCGCTGCAGTGCTTCCTTAAATGACTGCGGGGTGTCTACGTCGATAAAATTTACTTCGTATCTTACGGGTATCCTTAATGTTTCTCTATCGCGAAGCCAATATCTAAATTGGTCTCGAGCAATGGGTAGTTCGCTTTCATCCGGTTCAGATTCGGGGATGTCTCTGCGTTCCAAGGATTCTTTCTCCGGTAAATTCTCGACCTGAGCTTTTGGAGTTTTGTAGAGGTCGAATGGAAAAGTGAAAGAACATTCAGTTCCATTCTCCCTTTCAATATCGCCGGCTCATTTTCATTGAACAATACATTCTTAGAGAGCTTTATCTATTTTGTTTTTGGATCGAACAACCGATAGTTGTTTGAGTCATTGTCGTAGCCTACGAAGATCACTCTTTTGCTTTTCGGGTCTAGGGATTGACTCCACGAATGATTTGCCGAATGGTCCGCGAATTTCGCCGAACTCGGCGATTCTATGAATCTGCTCGGTGGCGTGGTCGGTAGCAGGGCCAGCGGCGATGGTCCAACGCGCGGATTGTTATGATTCATGTACTGCTCACATGAACCTTCACGTCGATTAGACTATGCGAATATGTCGACGATGGAAGATCGCCGACGGATTGTCGATACTCTGTCGAATCATCGATTGAGAAATTATAATTTACGCCGATCTAATCACGGAAGAAGATGACTCGGGTGAATCGTTATAGCCTTATGGTATGATACATATAGCGACGATATGTCCAATTCATATTTCAAAAATATGATTTCGATAATTATTTTTATTATACATAGATATTACATATAGAATCGACATGAAATCCTCTATAATTTTGATTATAAAAATTTCGAAATTTGCAAACGTAATATTGAAAAGTGGGAATATGTCAAAAAATATGATTTTTTTTAATATGATTTTTTTCTAGTATGATTATAGAAGTCATTTAAGCGTAACTTTCTTATCTAAAACATTTTTTTATATCTCCTAGTTTCAGAGATCTTTACTAATAATCAAATATATGGGATTTCTTCAAAAAAAATTTCAATCCCTAAAACATTCGAAGCCGATTAAAAGAATACGTATCAATTAATATACGTATCTTATTATTTCGATTATTCTGACATATCTAAAGTCCATCAAAATAAATGAGAAAAAGAATTCCATTAGTAGAAATGTTTTATTTGCTAGAATTGAAATGTTTCATAAATATTGCAAAATATTTTTGCAACAATTCAGAAATAGCTATGCAATAAAAAATGTATGGAATTCTTACACTTAAAATCTTATAAATAGTAATTAAAAATTAATATTCTTCTGAAATATTGCTAAGAGACCATTTTTTATGGCAAGCTGTTTTACTTTTTAACAGTATCTAAAAAATTGTGTCGAATGTTAAAATCTTAAAAAATGATTGTTTAAAAAGGATTACGATTCTTATTAATAGAATAAAATTATTATGATACGACATAATAATAATTGCTTGAATTAAAATTATTATTACATTCAAAATTATTAGTATTATGTCTCAACATAATAATAATTTTGAATTTATTATGTCGAGGCATAATTTTAATTCATCGAATTATATAAAGAAATCGAAAAGACTGATTGCAAAAATTCGGCGTGGCGTATCACCAGAAAAGTATCCTAATTTCTGGAATAATTGTGATTTTGAAGTTTTTTTAGATATACAACACCTGTAACGAAAGTCATTAATGTAATTTAAAAAAATATTTAAAAAACACAAAAGTCATTAATTATTATTATGTTAAGACATAATAATTTTGAATTTATATTATGTCGAAGCATAGTATAAATTGTCACGACATAATAATAATTTCTTGAATTAAAATTATGTTTTGACATAATAAAAATTTGAAATTATTATTATGTCACGATATAATTTTAATTCATGCAATTATTATTATGTCGAAATTATTATAAGTCAAAATTATATCGCGACATAATTCTCTGAATTAGAATTATGTCCCGACATAAATAATTTCGAATTTTTATTGTTTCTCATACGTAATAATAATGCAGTAAATTAAAATTATGTATAAATTAAAATTAAAATAATTTTTATTATGCGGTGACATAATTTTAATTTGTTGAATTGTTATGACAAGTCGTTATGATATAATGTGTCTCGACATAATAAAATTTCAAAAGTATTATTACGTCGCGATATAATTTTAATTTAAATAATTATTATTATACTGTATTATAATTTTAACTTATTAATAAGAATATATATATATATATATATATATATATATATATATATATATCATAATCTTTTAAACAATTATTTTTTAAGAATTTAACATTCGACGCAATTGTTTAGATGCTATTAAAAAGTAAATCAGCTTGCCATAAATTATCGTCTTAACATAATAATAATTCGATAAACTAGCATTTATGTAAGGCTTCATAAATCTTGAATAAGGAAAACAACTAATGCGCGAAAATAGTTTTCCTAAAAATGATATAAATAATGTTTTTCTTGAATAGAAATATTTCTTTAAAGTAATTTACTTCATATTATTTGTAAGGCAACACAAAATAAATTATATCCTAATTAAAATAACTTTCTTAATAAAAATGGACATGTTTCAATTATAACAGAATATAAATTACAAAATTTAAAAATAAAACTCCTTTTGTATATTTCAATAGTGCATATTTTTAATGTATTTCTAAAATTATATTGAATTTTTCAATATCTTACAAAATGAGAGAAAATATTACGTTGAGGAATAATAAAAATGTATTACATTTTTGTCGACATATAAAAATAATACTATATTTTTCCTTGTCTTTCTTATGTTTTTTTAATTAAATTTTTGTCAGAAGATAATTTTAAATAATTTCTTTATGTCTAGACTTAATAGTAATGCTGTTAAACAATTTCCCTTTTTATTTTTATCGCGGGATTATTTTTCATTGTACATTTAAAATATGTGCTATTAAAAAGTAAAACGGCTTACCATACATTTTAAAAGGTTTTAAGTACAAGTTCAGCGGACATTTTGATATGAGTCGAGTTATGAGTACGAGCTGTTTTAAAAATATGGTTATATATAGGAGATATTTAAATTTCATCAATAATATATTTTTTTTAAAATCTGTGAAATATTTTTTTTCTCTATAAGATATTTTCCCTGTAAAATATTTTGTTAAATATTTTTAGAATATTGTATATTACATTCAACTGGTAGGTATTTCTATTGTAATCCAAATACGTATTCTTATTTATTTCATTCAGATGTACTCGACTTCAAGCTGGATCAGTCAGGTTATTTATCAGCACTTCCATATCTAGTGATGACACTTGTTGTCCAATTTTCGGGACAATTGGCTGACTCTCTCAGAACAAGAAAATTCTTGACTACAACACAAGTGCGCAAAATCTTTAATTGCGGAGCCTTTCTCTTCCAAACTATCTTTATGATTGGTACAGCTTTTATTCCGACTCCCGCAGGTGTTATCATATGTATAACCTTAGCAGTTGGATTCGGCGGCTTCGCTTGGTCAGGATTTGGGTAATTATTTTCCTGCATTTACGTTTATATATATAAATACATATATGTATATTCTATCTATCTATGTACATATCTATACACACACGCGCGCGCGCACACACAACACACACACACACCACACACACACACACACACACACGCGCGCGCCGCTTTAAATGCACATTGCAAAATGTCAGGTATATTATTAAATGTACAAATAAGTTCTGATTTCTCCGAATTAATTCTAACTTTATTTTAAATTTGAATCTTTTTCTCGTTGCTTTAGGGATTCGTAGTATCAATTTTTAACATAAAAAAAATCTATGAAAACCTTGCTAGATGACATAACCTCATAAATTTCAAAAGTGAGCACGATGTCGTCCATAACATCGGCATGTGAGGCACTTTTATTCGCTTTGCAACTAAAAGAGTGTTCTCGAGGCGAAAGAAATAATTTGCTCTTTGCGGGAAAATGCGGTGTCTGAAAGTGCGGTGTCTAAAAGATGGTACTGAAATTTTCAAATAAGTAATTTCGATCTTTCCGATCAACATCGTTTGGTAACACCAAAAAAAGTTGAAGACGAGGAATTGAATCAGCTATTGCAAGAAACTCCTTGTCAAACACAAAAAAAGCTTGCTGAACAACTGATGTCATTCAACAAACGATTTCCCATCGGATGCAGAAGCTAAAAAGTATTCAGAAAGCTTATTATTGGGTTCCATGTGCTCAGCCGAGAAAATAAAGCAAGACGCTACGACACAGCAATTTGTCTACTGTCAAGATTTAAACAGAAAGATTTTCTGTTTAAAATCGTGGTGATGAGAAGTGGGTCCTATACTGCAAAGCCGAATATTCACGCGAAAAAGGTATTGCGTTTGGTGGGACATAAAAGATGTGCTATACTTTTAGTTGCTAAAACCTGAGAAAATTGTAATTTCTAAGCGTTATCAAAAATGATCAATTCGTTTAAGTGATGAAATCGGATGAAAATGATTATATACTGACAAGGGAACTCGGCAGGTAATACTGTTAAATACGGGTAATACTGTTACCCGTAATTTCGCGCTATTAAGGAGCGCTCGGAGCGCTGCCGCGCGGCCAATGGGTCCGTCCGACGTGTCACGCGTCGCGCTAATCAGCGCTGTACAACACAACTAGTGAATCCAATCGGTGGCGGACACGTAAGTGCAAAAACATGATCTACCTGTTTATCCATAATTTGTTTATTATTTCTAGCGAACCAGAAGAGTTTACCTCGTTCCTTTTCGATCGTTTTCTGCTAAAGAATTTTCGAAAACGGCGTGACGATCATATAAAAACCGCGGGTACAAGCTCGCATGAGTCTTTTTCCGCCATCGAGTTCACGGACGCGTTGCTACGTCGCACAATTCGGACCGCTACTTCAACCGCTGCTTGCGGACCCCCGTTTTTTCTAGTTTCTTTACTGTGCGTAATTTTGGTCAAGTGTTAATTCTGTATGTAAATTGTGTTCTGTAAGAAGAGATTTTTTGAATGTTTGTAATAAACTGTATTTGTGCATAAACTGGCGTGTATTCAGTACTGCAGTGTCTTCTTTGTTCCTGTATTCAACTTTCCTGCGTGATCGTTGACTTGATTTCAACAAGTAGTAACCAGGAAACGTCAAAGACGCTCGACCGCACGGTGCATGGAGCGCGAAAGAGTACGACAATATTTCTATTTTCTTAGAGTACAACGATATTCCTATTTTCTTTTCACAGCGCATCAAGAGAGTAGAATAATACTTCTATTCTCTTCTGCCAAGCCCAATGTGTGCCGAGGCCGAGCGCCGAGCGCACATGTATGTGCCTCGTTTTTGTGCGTGCGTGCGTGCGTGCAGGTGAGCGGGCAGGCGTGCGTGCATGTGTGTCTTGCATCGGTCCCATATTGCAGCGGCCGATTTCGAGAAAGAAATTTATCAAAAATAAATTTGTTTTGCGATAATAGACAAGAGAATAAATTATGTAATAAATTATGTATGTAATAATGTAATAAAATATAGTCCTTTCCGCAAATGTCTGTATATGCACGTTTGTTAACTATTTTAGTCGTGTATACAACAGAAATATCAAAGTTGAAAGAACAATTGACGGAGTTCTACATTGGTAAAGTGGTAATGTGTCAAACTTGCGATGCAAAAGGCTTGGATTCGATCCCGGCCACGTTCCGCCAGGATGATACATCGTTTTTCAGTATCTTTTTTTGTATCCTTTTTACAATGTGAAATATATGACTAATGGTGATAAATTTAATTAAAAGAAAAAATTTTTAATAACATTTTATGATATTTATTTGCACAGCTCTGATGATCTTAATCTTGATATATGTCATAGAAGTGATCAACTTTTTCTTATAAATTAATCGGCGATTCGAATAGTTTTCAAGATATACGAGGGTAGTCTGAAAAGTTTTGAGCTTAACATAGAAACAAGTATTTTTTCGATCAAATATAGTTTTTATAGTTTTCAACATAATCTCCTTTTAAGTCGATACACTTTTCCCATCGATACTCTAACCTCTTTAACCCTCCAAATAGTAGTTGGCGTCTTGCTCCGCAAAATAGACATTTATGTATGCGATGACCTCCTCGTTCGATGAAAATCTTTGTCCTCCAAGCGAAACTTTAAGCTTAGGAAACAGGAAAAAGTCGCTGGGGGCCAGATCTGGTGAATACGGTGGGTGATCAACCAATTCGAAATGCAGTTCATGAATTTTGGCCATGGCGACCACCGAGTCGAAGTGTGAGCAGGTGCGTTGTCTTGATGGAACAGCACTTTCTTCTTCTTGAAATGCGGCCGTTTTTTGCAATTTCTATCTTCAGCTTATCAAGTAATGATGCGTAATACGCTCCCGTTATTGCTTTTTCAAGATAGTCGATACACACAATTCCGTGACTATCGTGACCGTGACAAAAAACAGTCGCCATTATCTTCCCAGCTGATGGAACCGTCTTCACCTTTTTCAGAGCAGGTTCACCCTTTGCAGTCCACTGT
This sequence comes from Pogonomyrmex californicus, assembly GCA_024349325.1. NCBI lineage: Eukaryota > Metazoa > Arthropoda > Insecta > Hymenoptera > Formicidae > Pogonomyrmex > Pogonomyrmex californicus. The sequence goes on from JAECZD010000041.1 coordinate 97,970, forward strand.
TTTGACTGTTCTTTTGTCTCTGGAGTGTAGTGGTGGATCCAAGTTTCATCTACAGTTACGAATCGACGCAAAAAATCTGACTCGTTTCGCTTGAACCGCTTCAATAGGGCCTTGGAAATGTTCATTCGAATTCGTTTTTGGTGAGCAAGCGCAGCACCCACGCGCGGATAGCTTGCGCATATCCAATTCTTCAGTCAATATATGACAAACGCGTTCTTTCGATATGCCCATAGCCTCTGCTATCTCTCTAACCTTGATTCAATGATCGTCCAGTACCATTTGGTGAACATTTTCGATGTTATCAGCGGTGGTCGCAGTTTTTGGCCGTTCCGAACACTCATCATCAGCCAAGCTGGTAGACCACGTTTAAATTCAGCTGTCCATCTTTTTACGATGGCAAATGATGGGGCAGAGTCCCCGTAAACAGCGTCCAACTCGATTTTAATTTGCGCAGGCGTATTGCCTTTCAAATGTAAGAATTTAATCACGGCACGATATTCAATTTTTTCCATTTTTACAAAAACAATATTTCAGTATCGATGGGAAAAGTGTATCGACTTAAAAGGAGATTATGTTGAAAAATAAAACTATAAAAACTATATTTGACCGAAAAAATACTTGTTTCTATGTTAAGCTCAAAACTTTTCAGACTACCCTCGTATATCTTGAAAACTATTCGAATCGCCGATTAATTTATAAGAAAAAGTTGATCACCTCTATGACATATATCAAGATTAAAATCATCAGAGCTGTGCAAATAAATATCATAAAATGTTATTAAAAATTTTTTCTTTTAATTAAATTTATCACCATTAGTCATATATTTCACATTGTAAAGAGGATACAAAAAAAGATACTGAAAAACGATGTATCATCCTGGCGGAACGTGGCCGGGATCAAATCCAAGCCTTTTGCATCGCAAGTTTGACACATTACCACTTTACCAATGTACAACTCCGTCAATTGTTCTTTCAACTTTGATATTTCTGTTGTATACACGACTAAAATAGTTAACAAACGTGCATATACAGACATCGACTGACACAAACGACTGTCAAACAACAACTGAGCGTCCAAAATGGCTGAAATTTTCACAAAAGTCTTTCAAAGCATATACTATTGTAGTACTAGAATGGTTTTGACGAGTAACGTCATCTTCATGTTAAGGCTCAAAACTTTCAGACTACTCTTGTATTTATATAAAGCTTAATTTTGAAATGTTATTATTCTGTTTATATGATACCTTGTATATGATGGATAATGTACATACATATCAAGGTAATATTTACCTTACTTATTTATTTAATATACATATATATATATATATCAAGGTAATATTTATATTTTGGTGATATCTTTCAGTTTATTTCAGTTTATTTATTAGATATTAGTTGTGCGTCATTTGTATCGTCAACATGTGTCTTCACGAATTTTTCAGCGTTATCGATGAATGCGTTATGATAAAGATAAATTGCTAAAATATTTAATTGATCTGTGATATGGATTGGGTTAGATTATGTAACGATACCCGACTCATCCCCATTATTTAAACAATATTCTTAGGCCCCGATCGATCAACCGTCGGGATACCGACACGGCGATCCCCTCGCGATTCCACCGTCGGGTACGTCACGTCGAATACCAGACGTAGCCAAATCAAAATCGTACGGCTTCACGTGCACAGCGCGTGGACAAACAATAGACGCGCCGGTTAGGCCACCGCCGCCGGCCCTGCTATCGACCGCGCCACCGAGCATCTTCGTGGAATCACCGAGCGCGTTCGACGAATTATCTCGAATCTTCCGGCGAGATCATCCCTGGAATCGTCCCCGACCCGAGCTCGGCCGATCTGTACCCGACTACTCCTGACGACCGACTCGGGTATATTAAGCGACTCCGATCAGGACCTATCACCGGCGAGACAGTAAAGCATTCAGTACTGCTCTTGACATTTCTATTCTAATCCAACACAAGCGATCTAAGGTGCTTCGCGCCAGGAGCTTCTGGCCGGTCGCTCCTCTCATCCAAAGCACACAAGCTCTTTCACAGATTGAGGAATTTCTCAACCTGGGCTCTGAAAGCAAGCCCTTGTGCACACCATCCTCCGTTGATGGTCAAGAAGCAGGGAGCTTCCTGCATCTCAAACCACAGCACAAATCGAACATCCTAATCTCAACCTGACGAAAATGAAAAACTAGACAGCGATCTACGAACAGCTGATCGACCATAACACGCGTTCCGAGACCCCGCGCACCGTCGCGCCTGCACCGCGTCTACCATCGTGAACGCGCCGGATTCGCGGAACAAACCGCGAAGCGAAATCTATTGTAACGATTCTCGGAATCCGTTACGCTTTTCGCAAAACATAAGACCAGATACCGAGAAAGATACACTGTAAATATTGTACATACAAAAAACCCAGTCAGTAAAACTGTACATACATCAGAGTAGTTTTAAATAGAAATACTTGTATATAACGAAATAGTTTTTCGATATTTTATTTCTCTCCGAATAGTCCTGATCACATCCGACCGACGCTATTTCGCGAAACACGCCGATCCAGGAGCCGCGAGGAACCGAAAACGTTTTAAGGTTAGCTCTTTCAATAAGTGGAGCTCCCCCCGTAGAGGGGGAGGGGGCGGAACACACTGTCTCCAAGCATACACGTCAATGCGAAGCGAGATTCCACATGGATTTATAATTTTTTAATAAGAAGGGAGGATGTGCGTCACGGCGGGGCCCGACCACGAACCAGTTGTGAAAACTCGTAATTATTTTGCGAAAAAATACCACTTCAGCTAAGAATCGAACCTGGATCTCCTGCTTACTGGGCAGGCATCTTATCCCTTCGACTCCCGAGGCATGTGATGATATTTATCGCAAATAACGTGTTTAGAATAACACGTCAATAATACAATGATACACATATATACGTATATTACAGTATACATATATACATGTATTCTCTCGAATCCCCACAACCAGAGAGATGATGGTCCTAGTCTCTCGATGAATGCAGATCGGACTGCAGCGGCGACACTCTAACGCCATTGGCAAATATATAAATAATCCTCCTGGTGCGCGACAGGAGAGATTGCATCAAGCATGGCTCGAGCTCCCGATGATATCACATAATAATATTTAATCACCACTGTAATACGGGTTGAATTAGGTTAGACCTTTCAGTAGTGGAGCCCTTCGTAGGGGGAGGGAGGCGGAACATACTGTTTTCAAGCATACACTTCAATGCGAAGTGAGGTTCCACATAGGTTTACAACTTTCTGCACGAAGTTCAATTCAAATCTATATGTTGATACACTGATAAAAATTAATATATTTTTCAAATATTTAGTGTATATAACTTTTTAATAAACAATAACTACTGGTTAAAACCTTTTGATTGTTACTCAGGAGAGTGTCCTTGACAATATATGTCCTGATCAAGATTATCGGAGCTATGTCTCCTAATGTAATAATTTACTAATATTTATATAAGTATATCTCAAAAACTGTACGAGATCGCCAATTAAGTTATAAGGAAAAATTGATCAGTACCTTCACCTTTATAACATATATCAAGATCAAGGTCATCGGAGCTATGTTCCTTAATGTAAATAATTATCCATTTTATTTGCAAAATAAAATCATAGCGCTGTATACTTGTGAACGTTTATCATGGTACAAATGTATCTTTAAAAAGATGAACAATTTATATATTATTTATTTATATATATAATAAAAATATATCATCCCAGAGTACGGCCGGGATCGAACCTGAGCCTTTTTCATGGCCCCGCCCTTATTACAATCTTATTGTGTGTATTCTGACTCTTAGAAATTGAAAGTTTACTTATATTTCAGATAATTAATTACGAATTCAACAAGTTACGCATATTTTTGCTTATATCAAATAGAAAGGAGAGAGAAAGAAGAAGTAATAAAATTTGATTATTTCATTTATCGTCCAATAAATGTCTTGTCGAATTTGTAATTAATTACTCAAACAGCAAACTGTGAATTTCTTAGAAATTTTCGGAACATATCTTATAGATTTATATTGAGAAAATAATTTCATGTACATTCTTATTTATTACACAATTATAATTTTTATACATAAAATTATATAGCAAATTATTATAACTATTATAAATATTATAAATATTATATAATATAACTATTATAAATATTATTATAACTAAATAATAAAATATTATTATAATTATATATTATATATTGTATATGTAAAGTATACACGATTATGCAGGATATCCCGAAACATTTGCATCATCATGAGAAGGTAGATGGGAGCGAAATAAATCAAAATGTCTTATATCCTTTCGCGATATTCGCAATAATTTTCGTGTTATTAAATATTAAAAATAAGAGCGTATAAATAAGAGCGCGCAGGAGAGATGTTCTCGTCCGCCTGACCAGTAGGACGGCCCAGCATATCGACATGGCCACTCGGCGCTCGGCGATGGGCAAGGCGCGCAGCGGGGAAGGATGGCAGTTACAGCTCACGTTTCCTATCGGTTCTACGGGTCAGGCGGGTGAGCGCTTTTTCCCCGCGCATTCTTATTTGTACAACTTTAATACTTAATAACACGAAAATTATTGCAAAATGGTATAAGACATTTTGATTTATCCCGCTCCCATCTTCCTTCTCATAAGCGATGATGCAAGTGCTACGGGAACAATAATCAAGAGATATTGGAGACGCTGGACCATCGCACGACGGATACTGCACGAAAGATATGATAATATTTTTTTCTTCTCACACGCGTCGCGAGCGCGAGATAATACGATAGTACTTTTATTCTCTTTTCCCATGGTAGCTGAGACGTCGAGCGTACATGTACACACATCGATAAGAATAGTGTCTCTGCGCTCGGCGCGCAGCCGCTACACATATACACGAAGCTCATACGTCCGTATCTCCGCGGAACGCGAAGGAGATCGCGGAGCGGAGGAAAAAAATAGTGAGGGGAATTTGATGTCGCATCTTTAACGCAAGACGCGCGAGAAAGAAAGCATAATCGAACGTGATACCGATTTCGGTGTCCCTTTGCTGTCTCACACACTCGACATTCGAGCGAGTGAGAGATCGCGGCATCTCTATACGTCACTCTTTTTTTTCTTTCCCTCTCGTTTTGATTAATTATTGATTATTTAATGATTATTTATTTATTTAATTGATTATTTAAATAAGATTATTAATTGTTTAACTATCGCTTAATAATTCTTTTATTATATATTTAAAAAAAAGTTATATGTAAAATTACAACTATTATTGTGGGTTTGAACATTGAATGTCAGCTATCTCAAGCAGCCGGTATTAAAAATTATTTTAAAAAATAATGAATTCGCGAAACTGTATTTCAAAAATCAAAAATAAGGAAAATTATATTCAATAATAATAAAACGTTATTAGTAAATAAAAATGTGAAAATTAAAACAAGTATTTTCGAAATGAATATTATGTTGCAAGTTTAAAATTTAAATTTGCAATAATGTAACTATGAAAAGTATTATTTTTATACGTTATTTCACGTTCAATTATAATATATCATTTTTATACATATATCTTTAATTGTAAATGTAATTCTACAATCATACTTACAAAAAGTTAATTTTATTTGCACACTACAAATTTATAATATAAATACGCGGACAACTATTACAATGAATCTTCAAACCCTCAATGATAGTTGTAATTTTACACATAACTTTTTTAAAATGTATAGAATAGAAGAATTATTACGCATTCATAATTAAATAATCAATTAAATCAATAGTTAGATAATCATTAAATAATCAATAGTTAGATAATCATTAATTAATCATTTAATGATTATTTATTTATTTAATTGATTATTCAATTATGATTGCGTAATTCTTTTATTATACATTTTAAAAAGAAGTTATGTGTAAAATTACAACTATCATTGCGGATAATTTGGAGACTCATGTAACAATTATACGCGCATTTTTAAATTTGTAATGTGCAAATAAATTGTGCTATAAGATTACATTTGTAGGATTACATTTACAATTGAATGTAAGTGTATAGCAATGATACGATATAATGTAACGTGAAATAATATTTTTATGTATAGAAATAATATTTTTTTATAATTATATTAATACAAATTTAAATTTTAAATTTACAGTATAGTATTTATTTCGAAAATATTTATTTTAATTTTCACATTTTTATTTATTAATAACTTTTTATTGTTATTGAATATAATTTACCTTATTTTTGAACTATCAATTTATATATTTCAATCAACCATGCGTCGCTTCCGCGCGTTACTTCCTTGCTTTTTTTTCTTTGCTTATTGTTTTGTTGCTAGGCGACCGCAATTTTTGTTTTTCAATTGTCTTTCTCAACTTCTCACCTATTTTTTTCTTATTGAATTATTTATCATGGTATCATAACATTGAACGGACGCTATTATCGTAATATAACGATACCTCGAAACTTGTGTCCGGAAATACAAGGTCGTATTGTTGGACAGGCTCAGGCCAGAAGATCAATAGCAGAAATTGATCAGGAGCTGAAATTCCATGTTCTGAGAAGACTATCCGACGATGGATACGACGATTTGCTGAAGGCGGTGATCATGCTTTGCATGATCATCGTCAGCATAATCGTGGTCCTTGTAGGACTGGGCCGAACGAAGTTCAGGCTATCGTCGCTGCAGTTGCTGATCAACCATCGTTCAAGGAATCATCAACGCAGCGAACATGCAAGTATCCGAAAGAACCGTCCGGCGACGTCTCAAGCGAAACTCCACGAAGCTAGGTATCACTGCTACTGATCAGCACACAAAATTTCGCTGACTTCTGTTTAAGCAGCGTTCTGGAAGCAGCGTGTCGCGTTTGTTCCGGAAAACCTGGCGACGAGCCATGAGATGTGAGAAGCTACGATTTGGATTGATGAAAAGGTCTTCGTATCGTCTGTCGACCGTAAACCTCATGTATGACATCTAAGAGATCAACGATGCATCCAAACCATGTTGTGCTTATCAGAAGTGGAAGGATTTCTTGTGCGATGTGAGACTAGATTTCTGGCACTGCAGTCATAAATTGGTGGACATTCCCACACGACTTCTGCAGAATACATTTGCATACTGAAAGAAATCTTTCTTCCATCGCGCAATGTACTCTGCAGAGGATACGCCACTTATCCGACTAGTGCAAGATAACTCCGGAGTCCATACCTTGCGTGAAACACAAGTATGGTTTCGGAATCATCCGGAGATTCAATTAGTGAATTGACCTGTTCGTTCGTCAGATCTAAATTTGATCAAAAATGTTTGGGCACAAATGGTTCAACGATGGGAAACCAAGAAGGGAGAGCGGCGTTAGTCAATCATGCGAGAGAAATATGGGAAGAATTTCGATTCCAACCAGACTTTCTCTCAAATTTGATTAATTTGATACCTAATCGACTTAATTAAGTCATTGACTAGATACTGAACAAACTATTAAAAGATGCTTCCGCACTTGCCCCACGATCGGCCCTTTTCAGGGCCTCTAAACTTTTCACACTGCGGATAGAGACGCCTATAAAGACGTCTTACTCGTCCGAATAGCCGACTGGTCAGCAATGTCCGGCCAGTAGGTTTATTCTGTGCTAACTCTTGATCGTTATTATTATGTTGTGCAGCTTTTTTTAACTATATTTTATGTGCAATGACAACATAACGACGGTGTTGTTAAAAATTATAAAAATCAGGCGCAACACCGTGTCTTAAGTCTTGCTCACACTCCTATTCAAGCATTGAATGCCTCAAGCAGTATCTTAAGCATATTGAAAATTATTTAAAAAAATAATGAATTCGCGAACCTGTATTGAAAAATAAGGCAAATTATATTCAATAACAATAAAAAATTATTAATAAATAAAAATGTGAAGATTAAAATAAATATTTTCAAAATGAATGCTATATTGTAAATTTAAAATTTAAATTTGTAATAATATAATTATAAAAAATATTATTTTTATAAAAATAAAGTATTATTTCACGTTACATTATATCATATCATTTCTATACACTTACATTCAATTGTAAATGTAATCCTACAAATGTAATCTTATAGTACAAGAAGTTTATTTGCATTGCAAAATTTAAAAATGCGTATATTATCACATAGTCTCAAATTATCTGCAATAATAGTTGTAATTTTGCACATAACTTCTTTTTTAAAATGTGTAGAAGAATTACTATAATCATAATTAAATAATCAATTAAATAAATAAATAAATAATCATTAAATGATTAATGATTGATTATTTAAAGATGATTTAATTAGTCATT
>JAECZD010000041.1:111296-136296 GCA_024349325.1 Pogonomyrmex californicus
CCTTTACACTTCAATGCGAAGTGAGGTTCCACATAGGTTTACAACTTTCTGCACGAAGTTCAATTCAAATCTATATGTTGATACACTGATAAAAATTAATATATTTTTCAAATATTTAGTGTATATAACTTTTTAATAAACAATAACTACTGGTTAAAACCTTTTGATTGTTACTCAGGAGAGTGTCCTTGACAATATATGTCCTGATCAAGATTATCGGAGCTATGTCTCCTAATGTAATAATTTACTAATATTTATATAAGTATATCTCAAAAACTATACGAGATCGCCAATTAAGTTATAAGGAAAAATTGATCAGTACCTTCACCTTTATAACATATATCAAGATCAAGGTCATCGGAGCTATGTTCCTTAATGTAAATAATTATCCATTTTATTTGCAAAATAAAATCATAGCGCTGTATACTTGTGAACGTTTATCATGGTACAAATGTATCTTTAAAAAGATGAACAATTTATATATTATTTATTTATATATATAATAAAAATATATCATCCCAGAGTACGGCCGGGATCGAACCTGAGCCTTTTTCATGGCCCCGCCCTTATTACAATCTTATTGTGTGTATTCTGACTCTTAGAAATTGAAAGTTTACTTATATTTCAGATAATTAATTACGAATTCAACAAGTTACGCATATTTTTGCTTATATCAAATAGAAAGGAGAGAGAAAGAAGAAGTAATAAAATTTGATTATTTCATTTATCGTCCAATAAATGTCTTGTCGAATTTGTAATTAATTACTCAAACAGCAAACTGTGAATTTCTTAGAAATTTTCGGAACATATCTTATAGATTTATATTGAGAAAATAATTTCATGTACATTCTTATTTATTACACAATTATAATTTTTATACATAAAATTATATAGCAAATTATTATAACTATTATAAATATTATAAATATTATATAATATAACTATTATAAATATTATTATAACTAAATAATAAAATATTATTATAATTATATATTATATATTGTATATGTAAAGTATACACGATTATGCAGGATATCCCGAAACATTTGCATCATCATGAGAAGGTAGATGGGAGCGAAATAAATCAAAATGTCTTATATCCTTTCGCGATATTCGCAATAATTTTCGTGTTATTAAATATTAAAAATAAGAGCGTATAAATAAGAGCGCGCAGGGAGAATGTTCTCGTCCGCCTGACCAGTAGGACGGCCCAGCATATCGACATGGCCACTCGGCGCTCGGCGATGGGCAAGGCGCGCAGCGAGGGGAAGGATGGCAGCTACAGCTCACGTTTCCTATCGGTTCTACGGGTCAGGCGGGTGAGCGCTTTTTCCCCGCGCATTCTTATTTGTACAACTTTAATACTTAATAACACGAAAATTATTGCAAAATGGTATAAGACATTTTGATTTATCCCGCTCCCATCTTCCTTCTCATAAGCGATGATGCAAGTGCTACGGGAACAATAATCAAGAGATACTGGAGACGCTGGACCATCGCACGACGGATACTGCACGAAAGATATGATAATATTTTTTTCTTCTCACACGCGTCGCGAGCGCGAGATAATACGATAGTACTTTTATTCTCTTTTCCCATGGTAGCTGAGACGTCGAGCGTACATGTACACACATCGATAAGAATAGTGTCTCTGCACTCGGCGCGCAGCCGCTACACATATACACGAAGCTCATACGTCCGTATCTCCGCGGAACGCGAAGGAGATCGCGGAGCGGAGGAAAAAAATAGTGAGGGGAATTTGATGTTGCATCTTTAACGCAAGACGCGCGAGAAAGAAAGCATAATCGAACGTGATACCGATTTCGGTGTCCCTTTGCTGTCTCACACACTCGACATTCGAGCGAGTGAGAGATCGCGGCATCTCTATACGTCACTCTTTTTTTTCTTTCCCTCTCGTTTTGATTAATTATTGATTATTTAATGATTATTTATTTATTTAATTGATTATTTAAATATGATTATTAATTGTTTAACTATCGCTTAATAATTCTTTTATTATATATTTAAAAAAAAGTTATATGTAAAATTACAACTATTATTGTGGGTTTGAACATTGAATGTCAGCTATCTCAAGCAGCCGGTATTAAAAATTATTTTAAAAAATAATGAATTCGCGAAACTGTATTTCAAAAATCAAAAATAAGGAAAATTATATTCAATAATAATAAAACGTTATTAGTAAATAAAAATGTGAAAATTAAAACAAGTATTTTCGAAATGAATATTATGTTGCAAGTTTAAAATTTAAATTTGCAATAATGTAACTATGAAAAGTATTATTTTTATACGTTATTTCACGTTCAATTATAATATATCATTTTTATACATATATCTTTAATTGTAAATGTAATTCTACAATCATACTTACAAAAGTTATTTTATTTGCACACTACAAATTTATAATATAAATACGCGGACAACTATTACAATGAATCTTCAAACCCTCAATGATAGTTGTAATTTTACACATAACTTTTTTTAAAATGTATAAGAATAGAAGAATTATTACGCATTCATAATTAAATAATCAATTAAATCAATAGTTAGATAATCATTAAATAATCAATAGTTAGATAATCATTAATTAATCATTTAATGATTATTTATTTATTTAATTGATTATTCAATTATGATTGCGTAATTCTTTTATTATACATTTTAAAAAGAAGTTATGTGTAAAATTACAACTATCATTGCGGATAATTTGGAGACTCATGTAACAATTATACGCGCATTTTTAAATTTGTAATGTGCAAATAAATTGTGCTATAAGATTACATTTGTAGGATTACATTTACAATTGAATGTAAGTGTATAGAAATGATATATAAGTGTATAGATATGATACGATATAATGTAACGTGAAATAATATTTTTATGTATAGAAATAATATTTTTTTATAATTATATTAATACAAATTTAAATTTTAAATTTACAGTATAGTATTTATTTCGAAAATATTTATTTTAATTTTCACATTTTTATTTATTAATAACTTTTTATTGTTATTGAATATAATTTACCTTATTTTTGAACTATCAATTTATATATTTCAATCAACCATGCGTCGCTTCCGCGCGTTACTTCCTTGCTTTTTTTTCTTTGCTTATTGTTTTGTTGCTAGGCGACCGCAATTTTTGTTTTTCAATTGTTTTTCTCAACTTCTCACCTATTTTTTTCTTATTGAATTATTTATCATGGTATCATAACATTGAACGGACGCTATTATCGTAATATAACGATACCTCGAAACTTGTGTCCGGAAATACAAGGTCGTATTGTTGGACAGGCTCAGAAGATCAATAGCAGAAATTGATCAGGAGCTGAAATTCCATGTTCTGAGAAGACTATCCGACGATGGATACGACGATTTGCTGAAGGCGGTGATCATGCTTTGCATAATCGTGGTCCTTGTAGGACTGGGCCGAACGAAGTTCAGGCTATCGTCGCTGCAGTTGCTGATCAACCATCGTTCAAGGAATCATCAACGCAGCGAACATGCAAGTATCCGAAAGAACCGTCCGGCGACGTCTCAAGCGAAACTCCACGAAGCTAGGTATCACTGCTACTGATCAGCACACAAAATTTCGCTGACTTCTGTTTAAGCAGCGTTCTGGAAGCAGCGTGTCGCGTTTGTTCCGGAAAACCTGGCGACGAGCCATGAGATGTGAGAAGCTACGATTTGGATTGATGAAAAGGTCTTCGTATCGTCTGTCGACCGTAAACCTCATGTATGACATCTAAGAGATCAACGATGCATCCAAACCATGTTGTGCTTATCAGAAGTGGAAGGATTTCTTGTGCGATGTGAGACTAGATTTCTGGCACTGCAGTCATAAATTGGTGGACATTCCCACACGACTTCTGCAGAATACATTTGCATACTGAAAGAAATCTTTCTTCCATCGCGCAATGTACTCTGCAGAGGATACGCCACTTATCCGACTAGTGCAAGATAACTCCGGAGTCCATACCTTGCGTGAAACACAAGTATGGTTTCGGAATCATCCGGAGATTCAATTAGTGAATTGACCTGTTCGTTCGTCAGATCTAAATTTGATCAAAAATGTTTGGGCACAAATGGTTCAACGATGGGAAACCAAGAAGGGAGAGCGGCGTTAGTCAATCATGCGAGAGAAATATGGGAAGAATTTCGATTCCAACCAGACTTTCTCTCAAATTTGATTAATTTGATACCTAATCGACTTAATTAAGTCATTGACTAGATACTGAACAAACTATTAAAAGATGCTTCCGCACTTGCCCCACGATCGGCCCTTTTCAGGGCCTCTAAACTTTTCACACTGCGGATAGAGACGCCTATAAAGACGTCTTACTCGTCCGAATAGCCGACTGGTCAGCAATGTCCGGCCAGTAGGTTTATTCTGTGCTAACTCTTGATCGTTATTATTATGTTGTGCAGCTTTTTTTAACTATATTTTATGTGCAATGACAACATAACGACGGTGTTGTTAAAAATTATAAAAATCAGGCGCAACACCGTGTCTTAAGTCTTGCTCACACTCCTATTCAAGCATTGAATGCCTCAAGCAGTATCTTAAGCATATTGAAAATTATTTAAAAAAATAATGAATTCGCGAACCTGTATTGAAAAATAAGGCAAATTATATTCAATAACAATAAAAAATTATTAATAAATAAAAATGTGAAGATTAAAATAAATATTTTCAAAATGAATGCTATATTGTAAATTTAAAATTTAAATTTGTAATAATATAATTATAAAAAATATTATTTTTATACGTAAAAGTATTATTTCACGTTACATTATATCATATCATTTCTATACACTTACATTCAATTGTAAATGTAATCCTACAAATGTAATCTTATAGTACAAGAAGTTTATTTGCACATTGCAAATTTAAAAATGCGCGTATAATTGTCACATGAGTCTCCAAATTATCTGCAATGATAGTTGTAATTTTGCACATAACTTCTTTTTAAAATGTGTAGAAGAATTACTACGCAATCATAATTAAATAATCAATTAAATAAATAAATAAATAATCATTAAATGATTAATGATTGATTATTTAAAGATGATTTAATTAGTCATTTAACTGATTATTTAATTATAATTGTGTAATAATTCTCCTATTATACGTTTTAAAAAAAGTTATGGGTAAAATTACAATTATCATTGTGGGTTTGAAGATTCATTGTAATATTGAGTTGTCGGAAAAGTCATGACGCATTTTTGTAACAGATAGCGCTAGTTCATTTTTGGAAGTACTAGAGTTATTCACATGTTATTGCTATGTCATTGCTATGTTCATTTAACAGCTGACAATTCTACTTTAGTTCAGGAAAAAAAATTGAGCGATTTGGTTGAGTTTTGGAGATTTTATAACATGTTTTGAAGATGGAAGACCAAACTGTGCATTTTTGCCATATATTATTTATTTACTGTTTATTATTACTATTTTACTTCCGTAAAGGGAAGAACACGCGTCAAACTTATGAAAAGTTGCGTAAAGTTTATGATGACAATGCTCTATAAGAACGTCAGTGCCAACGATAGTTCACGAAATTCCGTGCTGGTGATTTTGACCTCAACGACGCTCCCCGGTCAGAGAGGCCCACTGAGGTTGATGACGACAAAATAAAGGCATTGATCAAGTCAAACCCACGTTACACTACATGAGGGATTGCAAAAACATTGAATTATTATTCAAGCGTTCACGACCACCTGAAGAAGCTGGGATACGTAAGCAAGCTCAATATTTGGATTTCTTATGAACTCAAAGAAATTCATTTGACGGCACGTATAAACATCTGTGATATGCTCATTAAATGTGACGATCCTTTTTTGAAGCGACTGATAACTGGTGATGAGAAGTGGATTGTTTACACCAATGTGGTGCGTAAATAGTCTTGGTCTCGACGTGATGATTCGCCTCAAACGATATCAAAAGCAAACATTCATCATAGGAAGATTATGCTCTCAGTATGGTGGAATTTTAAAGGTGTTGTGTTTTTCGAGCTTCTACCAAGGAACCAAACAATCAATTCGAATGTGTACTGTCGGCAATTGAACAGTTTGAACGAATCCATCATCCGGAAACATCCAGAGCTTGTTAATCGTAAAGGAATTGTGTTTCATTATGACAACGCGAGACCACACACAAGTGTTTGACCACCCGTCAAAAATTATTGGAGTTTGGATAGGATAGGTATTGCCATGCCCACCATATTCGTCTGACCTTGTGCCGTCAGACTTTCACTTGTTTCGCTCTCTTCAAAACTCCTTGTATGGTATAACGTTTAATTCAGATGAGGCTGTAAATCAGCACCTTGTTCAATTTTTCGCCGATAAAGATAGATCCTTCTGAATGAACGAGGAATTATGAAACTCACTGAAAGATGACAAAAAGTTATCGAACAAAACGGGCAATATATCATTGATTGATCTTTGTTCTTTATATAAATAAATGATCTTTGAAAAACATAGAAAAAAATACATCATGACTTTTCCGACAATCCAATAGTTTTCCGCGCATTTATAAATTTGTGCAAATAAAATTAACTTTTTGTAAGTAAGATTATGGAATTACATTTACAATTAAAAGTATGTGTATAAAAATGATATAATTGAACGTGAAATAACATATAAAAATAATACTTTTTATAATTACATTATTGCAAATTTAATTTTTAAATTTACTATATAATATTCTATATATTTACTATATAATATTTACTATATAATATTTCGAAAATACTTATTTTAATTTTCACATTTTTATTTACTAATAACTTCTTATTATTATTGAATATAGTCTTCCTTACGTTTGAATAGTTTTGCGAATTCATTATTTTTTAAATAATGTTTAATATCGGTTACTTGAGCTATAAAACATTCAATGCCCAAATCCGCGCAATAATAGTTGTAATTTTACATATAACTTTTTTTAAATATATAATAAAAGAATTATTACACGAAAATTAAACAATTAATAATCATATTTTAATAATCAATTGTAATACGTCCCTGATCGGCCGGACGGATACGCTCGTCGGATGCCGGGATTCCAAAAATAATTGCAGACGCTTGGATTTAGTTAGTAAAAAATAAATAAACAATTTATTTTGTGATTGATTGCAGATTTTTGGCGAATTTTTTATTTGATTCTTGGTGTTTAACCAAAAAGAGAAGGATCGATTGCGAGAGAGATTGGCAGCGAGAGTGAATGCGAGAGAAATTGTTGAGTGTTGCTTGTTGTGCTGTGAGTGTATGCGGCATGAAGTCTGATTGGTTGATGTGGATAAGTGACAGCTAGTGTCTCTTGCTGAATGTGGAGGGTATTGTGTTCGGGTATTGTCAACGCTGTGGAAGGTCAGCGATGCAATATTTAAGCCAAACAAGCAAAGCGAAAAATGAACAGTCAGTTATTGCAATTAATCTCGCAACTGTCGCCAAAAGCGGTAATGCAAGCTTATTTCTATTAGATGTACAAAAAAGTTCTGAGCTTTTTTTTTGTAAAATTCAATCTTTATTAAAAAACAAACAAAAAATATTAATCAGCGCAATATTCTCCGTTTGCATCAACGACTTTTTGCCATTTTTTGGGTAGCTTGCGAATTTCTTGACGATAGAAGCTCACCGGCTTCGAAGCGATAAAGTCATCAATGCATTTTCGTATCTCTTCAAATCTCACGAAATGTGTATCAGCCAAATGATGCTGCAGCGACCGGAATAGGTAGTAAGCGGAAGGCGCCATGTCTGGGCTATATGCCGCGTGCGGGAGAAGTTCCCAGCAAAGATATGGTCCTGAGTCGCTTTCGCAACATGTGGTCGAGCATTGTCATGAAGCAAGATCACTTTACGACGTCCTTAGCCAGTAAATGGCCTCTTTTCTTCTAATGCATCGCTCAAATTGGTCTGTTGTTGTTGGTAGCAGTCTGCCGTGATTGTTTCACCCGGTTGTAACAACTCGTAATACAACACACCTTTCCAATCCCACCAGATACAGAGCAAAACCTTCTTGGCGTGGATTGGGCTTTGGCGATGTCGAAGGTTGACCAGGGTCAACCCATGATTTTCTACGTTTAGGGTTATCATAAAGAATCCACTTTTCATCGCCTATAATGATTTTGTGCAGAAAATCTTTTTTTTGGAACTTTGAAAGCAAAGTGAGTGCAGTGTCACGCCGACAATTTTTGTTGTCTTCGGACAATTCAAGCGGAACCCATCTGCCTTCCTTCTGAACCTTTCTCATCGTATGTAAACGTACGGAAATGGTTTGCTGCGTAATGCCAAGCTGTTCCTTTTCAGTTTGCGCAGAGTTTATATCCAGCAGTGCTTGCAATTCGTCCGTTTCAATCTTTTGAAGGCGTCCAGCATGCGGTTCATTTTCAAGACTGAAATCTCCTTGGCGAAATTTTTGATATCATCTTTTATATGTAGTATGACTTACAGCGTTCTCTCCATATGCAGCACAAATCATTGCAGTGGCTTCAGCAGCATTTTTCTTCAGATGAAACGCGAAATGGATGGAAAATCGAATATGCTCTTTTGTTATTGCCATCGTGAACACTACTGATTTTTGAGGTTATGTGCATCAAACCGTATGGCATTTTAGAAGGCCAAATGTCAACGCTTTAAAACCGCAAAAAGGCGGGAAAATATATAAAATTTAAATTGTTATTTCGGTTGTATGAAATCTCAGAACTTTTTTGCACACCTAATATGTGAGGGTTGTAGGGATAGGAAAGTGCACGCTCAATAACCTTTGACTAGAGTGTTATTAATCTCAATCATGCCGTGTATTCTGTATATTAACAAGTAATTATGTGTATTTGTGTGTTTGTGTGTGTATATTATGGGTATGTGTATCTTCACGTCTGAATTCCGCGGGTGAAGCGAGTGGGCACGCCGTATGCGGTGGTCTCGGCACGGGCAGCTGCTAATTTTCGTAGCCTTTGCTGTCTCCGTTCCTTTGCTCCTGCACCGCTGCATCTGTGAAGCGCCGAGGATGGCCTTGACTTGACGTCGTTGGAAAGTCCCCTTTCAATCTGTAATCACGTTGACGAAGAACCGTGTCCTTGTGCGGCGTTGCCTTGTGTATAGGCCCTAATTCGACCATATAGAGGCGCCAGGCGATTGGTTGGTTGTGATTTCGCTCGCCGTCCATCGGTACCGTTGATTCGATCAGCGGGAGATTGGCAGGAGAGGTTGAGTCTAGCGGGGGCGAAAGGAAGTGCCCAGGCGTTAGAGGACACCCGAGATCCACGTGATCCCTCTCCGACGAGCCCTCCGGCCAAAATGATGGTCGCTATTCTCCGGTGACGACGTCGAGCCGAATAGTTACACGAATCACCTCCTTGTAGGATTCGATATTTGGCGTTTTCGTCTGTGTGGTTGCGGCCCGAGGAGGAGCTTGGCGTCAGTGCTGATGCTGGAGAGGCTTGGACTGCGCACTTTAGGACCACGGCTCTGGCGGTCATAGATGGTCGTTGTTGTTGAGGTCCGGCTATGCTGGCCGCGCGGCGATCGCGGCTGCAAGAAGTTTACCCGGACACGGGCGAATTGGGCAGCGCTTGTGGCCGCGAGGAGAGAGAGTATGTGGAACCGCGGCGTTTACGGCCGCAGAGGATGGCGCGGCATTGCCGGCCACGAAGGGTTGTTCGAAAACGGACGGTTGACGGCTGTGGAGGGTTGCTTGGAAACTGGCGGTTGACGCGGCGTTTACTGCCGCGGATGGTCGCCCGGAAACGGGCGGTTGACGTAGCATTGACAACTGCGGAGAGTTTCTAGGTGCAGCGTTTACGGTTGCTAGGCTGGTTTTCGTCAAGTTTCTTTTCTTAACGAGTAGGCTACTGGCGACTACGACGAAGAGCGATGCTCTTATATATTTTCCGCGGTGGAAGTTAAACGCGAGAAAATGGTCCCGCGTTTCGCCGCCTAGAGGCGGGCGCGCGAACCGCCGTCATGTCTGGCCTACGTGCTAACGTCGTAATATAGCTAAATGGCAGTAACCGCCACAATTTAAAATGTTAGAAATTAACTTTTACAAAAGATGTTGTCCTTCGAAATGTGACGCCGCTCGCATATATTCGATTGTAATTGTCAGTGCTTTGGAGCGTGGTCGGAAATAGAATGTGTACGCGTATATTCGGGAGATAGCGCGGGGGTCGGAGTATCGGCGCATTACTAGGCAACCGGGCCCGCGTGTTGCCAAGCGATCGGACGCACGGGTTGCTGAACTATCACAGATGCTTTGGTGACACGTGTATTTCGTTTGACATGCATACGTTGAAAGAAAAGTCCGAGAACACTCCGACTTTTCGCATAGAAGGAAAACGAGAATACAGAGAGCGCTCGATATTCTGATTGGAGATGAAAAAGTACGAGTACACTCCGACTTTTCGGATAGAAGTAAGGCAAGAATATCGAGAACGCTCGGTATTCCGGAGGAGGATGAAACACTTCGACTTTTCGGATAAAAGCAAAATGAGAATACTGAAAACACTCGGTATTCAGAACGAAAAAACTCTCGTGTCGTTCAAATCGAATCGGTGTATTGGAAACGGACGGGTCAGATGATTGGATGGGACTGGTAGTTCTTTGCAAATTTTGCCGGGTTTATACCCGAGTTATTACCCGATTTTTGTCTGTGTGTCAAAACGTTAACAGTATTTGTTAACGCGTTTTGCAAAACAGCTGATCTGTCATGCCATCGGTGCGTGACAGATCAGCAGCGCGCGCGTAACGTTCAGTTGTGTTCAGGGATGTTCGGGCGGCCCTGGACGGTGGGCCGCATAGCGTGTGTAGTAACGGAGTATTACAGATGCTCCGTTACACAATTAAATTAATAAATAATCATTAAATAATCAATTAATCAGAACGAGAGGGAAAGAAAGAAAAGCGCGATGTATAAAGACGCCGCAATTTCTCACTCGCACTAGTGTCGAGACAGCAAAGGAACACCGAAATCGGTAACGTCCAATTATGCTTTTTCTCTCGATCTTTAAGCGTTAAGGATGCAACATCAAATTGCCCCCACTATTTTTTCCCTCCGCTTTGCGATCTTCTTCGCGGAGACACGGACATACGCGCTTCGTGTGTATGTGTAGTGGCCGCGCGGCGAGCGCAGAGACACCATTCCTGCCAGTATGTGTAAGTGAAAAATCTCTCGTTCAGATCGAAGCGGTGTATTGGACGGGTCAGATGATCGAATAGGACTGATAATTCTTTACAAAATTTGCCGAGTTTATATACCCGATTTTTGTTTGTGTGTCAAACGTGTCTTGTCTTTTGTGTGTGCGTACCTCGCACACGTACTCGCCGTGGTATAATCAAAACAATCGGAATCGAGACAGAGCGTAACATACTCTGAAGAAAACGCTTTTTTCATAACCATTTTATCCACAATTATATTTTTATAATTAGTGCAATGGTGATAAATGTCTTCAATGCCAGGAGCATCTATTCAGATATGGTTGCATTTTCATAAGAATAACCGATGCAGCGGCTTTCTTTATTTCTTATAACAGTATGATTTTAATAATAAAAATCAAAAACGTCTGTTTTGACGATACTGATTATTACAAACATACTATTTGTAAACAATCAGAGAGAGACAAGAAAAAAATATCAATGCATTCTTATAATAATGAAGAAGCCCATTCTTATATGAAATATTTCTTTATTTCTATATTTCATACACCAAATCTTCGGCTATAATATTTTTTAATTTCCAGTATCTTTTTCATACAATAATATTGATTATTATTGTTGTCAATTTTTGTTAATTTTATATGAAACATTTATGTTTTATTAAATCTCTCTCTGTCTGGCGTTCCATCTATGACTCTCGTATGCATGAATAAGATCACTTTAAACATATATGAAATTTTAGTAAGTGTTCAATTTTAATAATTAGTACAGTGTCAATTTTTTTAACATTTTTATATATTTGTGCGTTTGTCGAAATCGGCAATTGCGAGTACTCGCGTGTTCTAAAAGACTTACTCGCGAAATAAAGAAAACATTATTTAAGAAAAAAACACACCAAGAAAACGGTTACGGCTCGCTCTTACGGTTCGCGGGATAGCGTCCAGTCGGATTGCCAGGAAGAGAGAGAATGTCGACAGAGAAAATAAATATAAAAGATTTTATGTGAAATATGTATACGTGTATTCTTAAAATAGAAACTATTTACAACTATGGATTACTATGGATTACTAGGCTTTTACAATCTCTTCTCGTTCGGTATTTACAATATGTACAGGAATCTTGAGCGTTATTTGTCAAAAGTATACGCGAATTCCGTGAATCACACAATAGCTTAACTCGCGATTTTATCGAATTCGCTACGTTGCGATCGTGGGCGCGCAGCGTGATACACGGAGTTTCGTCGCACGCGGTGTTTATCGCATTGCCGAACAGCTGTTAATTGTCAAAGTCTTTTCGGGACGGATTTTCGATCCGGAATAGGACTTTGATTTTGCTGCGGTTCGGAGACAGGAAGCTCCCTGCTCTGTCACCTAACAGCGACGGATTTTTGCACAATCCTGCCTTGCGGGCGAAGCTAAGAAGCGTCTAAGCTCGAGAGAAAGTTTGAGTACTTCGAAGATAAGAGCGATTCGCCAGAAGCTCTTGGTTTTTTAGGTACTGCTCTAAAATAGTTTTACTGGTATCTGAACAGATATTGCCGAGAACAGCACTTGGATTGACTGCTGTCCCGCCGGAAAAGGCGAAAATCATCCGTCGGAGTCAACTCCGATCTAATATACTTGAGCCGACCATAAATCAGAACGAATCGGGAACTGGTCGGCTGAACTCGGATTGTGAAGTTGATTTCGCGGATGATTTTGCCGAATGATCCGCGAATTTTGTCGAACAAGCTCAGCGATTCCGCAAATCCGTTCGATGGCGGGGCCAGCGGCGGTGGCCCAACGCAGATTGTTATAATAAACACGTGCTGTTTCATAAATTCTGGCGTCTGTCGTTCGACGAGAATTTGTTCGACAGGGATCGCGGAAGATCACCGTATCGATATCCCGGATAGTCGGTCGGAGAATTAATTTATACCGTTTTTATGACGATCTAATTCTGGGGGGGGGTGTATCGTTACAATTTTATTCAGATTAAAGAAGTACAAAGTTTCTTTTATTCTGTTAATAATTATTAGGATAATTATTAACAAAATTAATATTAATGAAATTTTAATAATACATAATTGTAACTTTTTAGAGTAAATCATTTGGATATTGCTCCAAAGCATGCTAGTGTGTTGATGGGAATTGGAAACACTATCGCAACTTTACCAGGTGTCGTCAGTCCTATTATCACTGGTTATATAGTGCAAAATAAGGTGAGTAATAAGATAAAAATAAAAATATACAAAACGGAAAAGAAATCGCGAATCGGTGAAACGATATCTCCAAAACAAGATGTTTGAGAAAGAAATGTTCTATATAAAAGTTGCATCAACAGATGCATCAAACGGCGATATCCATTTAAACAGGAGAACAAATATAGAGAAGTTCTCAAAAAAAAATTTCAAATAGAAATGCGCATTCCTTACTTAATCTTTTTTTAAATGACATCGTGATATTCTAAAACATCATAATGAAACTTCTTTTGATTACATACTTTGCGTGCGTGCGGGTGTGGGCGTGCGGGCGTGCGGGCGTGCGGGCCTGCGGGCGTGCGGGCGTGCGGGTCTGCGGGCGTGCAGACCTGCGGGCATGCAAGCGTGCGTGCGTGCGTCTTAAATTCACTTTAGAAATCGAGATCAATCGCAGTTTGAACTTCTATTTGAATGTAACAATCAATAAAAACAAAATAGAAATTGACAAGTTTCACAAAAATATGTTTTCTGGGAGAATTCTCTCGTACCTCTCTAATTACCTCCTACAAGGCATCCTACAAGATAGGCTCTATTTTCAGTTTGATCGAGCGATATTTCTTGCTCATCCTCGTTTTATACAAAGAAACTTGGAATTATGCATTAATATCTTGATAGATAATGGCTGTCCGCTCGAAATTATTTTTAATAGGATAAATTAGAGAAACTAAAGAGAGAACTAAAAGCATTGCTTAATGGCAAATTAAATAAGAGAGGTATGAGGAATTGAAGCTCTATTTCTCTTCTCCTTGAATATGAAAAAGAAAAAGTTCTTTATCGTTCCTTATTTGAAGGGAATCTCCGAACTCACTGCTTCATTGATAAAAAACACTGAAGTCATGATAGGATATAGAGTCATCAACAGCCTTAGTAAATTTGTAAGAGTTCATAAAGACATCAATCCAACAGTAATGAATAATAATGTCATATACAAAATTAATTGTATGGACTGTGAGGCCTCGTATGTTGGGCAGACAAAAAGAATGTTAAAAACTAGAATTAAGGAATATATGTACAATATTAAGTTAGAACCATCAAAATATTCGGTCATCTCTGAGCATATAGTTAACCAAAATCATAGATTTGGCTGGGATAACATCAAAATACTTGATTTTGAATCAAATTACCAAAAGAGATTAATCTCAGAGATGATACATGATATTAAAGTACAAATAATGGGCATCAACTCCAATAAAGACACCGAATTACTAATGACTCCTATTTTGTCTCCTTGTTGACCTCTCTAACAGATAAACAACACCCCCTTCTTCTTCACTCTCTTCCTCTGTGGTTTCCTTCTTTTTATTTTATCTATTAAACTTTTGTCTGTCTAATATTGCGAGGCTAATCAATTTCGAATTTGATACCGGCGTTTACTGTTAAACTGTTACATCTCAGCGCGACTGATGCACAGCCTTTTTACAAATGACGAAATATAATTATAACACGGAGTAAGTTGAGTTTTGATTACTTATATAGACAACACATTGACTCCACGTAATTGCCTCATTCTTTATTTTTTATCATCAGTCACTCTTAATTTGATCTGTTTCTCTAGATTCACGACAATATTAATTCTAACTGTTCATTTCAACTTCAAGATTTTTCAAAAACCATGATTTTTATAAAAAAATTTTTCCTTCGGACTCAACTTATTCTTGCCTAACAACGACGAATAATTATCAAGAGTTTTATTATGTTGACGACGAACTTTATTATATGACTCTGCATCTGGTGCGAATGTGTTTTCAATCTCGGTGAGCTATATCCTTTACGAATCTAGATATCTACACCGCGCATAGATCTTTATATCTTCATATTCTTATATCCTTCATTTTTTATTTATTTATTTACTGTTTTAAATTAAGTACTGAAGAAAGCTCAGTGTAGCCTGAAACATTACACATTATTATTTTATTTTATCAACTATACATTATTCAATATATTAATTACTTACCTTATCTGCAATTTCTACATTCTTTGTGCTCGTCATTTGGCCTTATCTTTACTCAATGTTATACATTTACACGAGCTTTTATAAATCAAATATATTAAGTATAAAAATATCTTATTTTAAATAACACAAATAAATATTTTATTTACTTTATTTATAAAAGTCTTATTTGTATATTTTTGTTTCTTAATTTATATTTGTTATATTAATTTTTTACTTTCAAATATTTAAAATATAAATATGTAAAAAAGTTTCAATAAATAACAATCTTACAAATAATCAATTATCAATAGTTAATAAATAATAACTAATAATCAATTATTAATAATTAATAAATTATTAATAATCAATAATTAGTAATTAATAAACAATAACTAATAACCAATAATCAATAATCAAGAACCAATAATTAACAACCAAAAACAAATAATAAATCAATAATCAATGAATAATCAATCAATAATCAAACAAGAATTAATCAATTCTAAGTATCATCATATGATATCATCATCATATTATCAATATTATCATCATCATAAACCATATCAATAATTAATAATTAATTCATCACCATTATTATTATTATTTTCAGGAACAGTAACAAAACTATTTTTATTATATATATATATATATAATTATTATTACTTTTATATTTAAAAAATTTTTTTATTATATTTCAAAGATATTTATTTAATTTTAAATATATAAATTGAAATATATAAATTGTTGCATATTAAGATTTATTTAAACAAAACGTAATACAAATTACTTAATTTTTAATATAAACTGTAATATTAAAAAGTAATTTAAAATAATTTTAACTATATTTTTTAATTTTAAATATCTTGGTCTTCTTTTTGAATGTTTTCCTGAAACAAACAATAATAATACACATTTTATGTCTTTATGATTTTAATTATTAATACATATGTATATATGTATTACATATACATATATTAATATGTATATATTTGTATTACTATTTATAAATATTTAGAAATGTTTGTGATTTTTTAATATTTCACAAAGAGTTAAATGTATTTTTTAAAAATCATAAAGATTTTTAAAAATATTATATTTTTTAAAAGAGAAAATTTATATTTTTTATAAAAAGGAAAAATAAAGGAGAAGATCCCGTTTGCCTACAGTTTGCCTTCGTTTGCACACAGTATATTGCACACACGGTCATATTGTACACAGCGCATTGCACACACGACCGTATTGCACACATCGCATTGCACACACGACAATATTGCACACACGACCGTATTGCGCACAACGCATTGCACATACAACAATATTGCACACACGACTACATTGTACACATGATCATATTGTACACCAGGGATGGCAAAGTGTGGCTCGCGAGCTATCCTCTCCATCGAATGCTGTTCCCTCCAACTCATTCATCGACCGATTTCAGTAATGGCTGTAAGTCACAATGATATGACAGCGTTCAATGGAGGGGATGGCTTGCGAGCCACGCTTTACCAGCCCTGTTGTACACATTGAAGAATATTGCAGTAATCCTGACTTATCGGTCTGATTTATCCATAGAGTCGATAATGATGAACTTGCGCAAATTGGAAGGGATATTGGCGGTAATGTAAAATAATAAATAACATTTATTTTGGTAAATATGTCGATGAGAGGAATCTGCCCCGATAACTTTGACCTTGATATATGTTATGAAGGACAACATCCTGAACAACTTTCAAAATGTTTTAGCCGTCGCTCGCTCTTTGTAATGGTGCATATTTCAACGCACCGTTTTGCGTCCGTCCGTCGCCAAGTAGTGCTCGATGATCCGTCGAGTAAAAGGCGTTTTGCACCATTAATCGTCCAATAATTAGGTTCGCAAGATTAATTGCGAGCCGACGGTTGATTATTTGGCATAGCGTCGCCGAAATCAACCGAGCGGCGCCGAGTGAACTCGAGTA
The DNA here is from genome assembly GCA_024349325.1 of Pogonomyrmex californicus. Taxonomy (NCBI): domain Eukaryota; kingdom Metazoa; phylum Arthropoda; class Insecta; order Hymenoptera; family Formicidae; genus Pogonomyrmex; species Pogonomyrmex californicus. Next base: position 128,592 of record JAECZD010000041.1, read on the forward strand.
TAAGAGGAGATCCCGGTTCAGCGAGAGCAATCTCCGAATTCTAGCGAATACCGTTGAAGACAGCCGGACATAAAAAAGAGCGATCAACTAATTAGAGCGATTGATTATCACCCACGCTCCGAATCCGAACGAATATCGGATCGGGGGGGGGGCAGTACAAAAACTGTTCCTCTATCCGACAGATCTACCTTGGATCGAGATTCGCTCTCACGAGTCGATCCGCGCTCCGCTCTTAAAGAGAAATTAAGCGTAAAACCGTGATGAAGGTATCTCGCTGCCGCCAGGCAATTCCCGGCTAACGCAAGGGCTCTCTATATTCCGAACCGATCGCTGCTTTTCTACGACTGCGAGAAGATCACGAGTTGGGGTGTTCCCTTCGCCCGAGTAAACCGGCACGCAGTTACAAATTTCTAAACCGATCACAGCATCCACTCAAGAGAGCGCATCGACGCAGGTGAAGGTAAGCCGTCTCCGCCCGGGTATTCCCGGCTGATCGCTAGTCCGTTCACGGGTGCAAGCCGAGAAATCGGAGGGCACACGCTAAACTCCACTAACCATCTTTACGCGTCGCGATCCACGCGATAATAGGCCGCTAGAAAACCGACAGATCCGCCAAATACCGCCCGTATACGAATCATACGCCCTGGTGTGTGAGAGAGGCAGTGAGAGAATGTATGCGGAAGCGAGAGTTGCATGCTGTGCTTGGTGAGTGAGTTTGGTGTTGCTTGGTCGGTCGCTAACCTGTGCAGACAAGTAGCCTCTGTTGTCTCTTCCGGATAACGGAGTATCTTCATCTTCGACCAGCTGAGTGGAAGACCAGCAAAGCAAGCGTTTACAATCAAGCGGAAATAAGCAACCAATTATTCGCAAGTATCACTATGGCGGTAGCGCAAGCTTATTTCTATGTGAGGGATATAGGGATAGGAAGATTGTGTGCATGCTCAATAATCTTTGATACAAGAGTTAAAAGTTACAGGCCATGTCGTATATTTGTCTAATATACTCTACGTCTATATATACATATAAATATATATGTATTTATATTTGCATTCCATGGGTGAATTGAGTGAGCGCATCGTACGTGATGGTTTCAGCGCGTGCTGCTACTAGCTCGCATAGTTTTTGCCTCCTCTTTCTAGCTCCTGAACCTCCGCGCCTGAAAGGCGCCGTGGATGGTCCTAGTTTGGCGTCGTTGGGGAATCCCCCTTCTGTCTGCATAGTCATGTCGGTGAAGAAGCGCCGTATGTCTCTGCGCGGTGTTCGTGTGTGCATGAGCCTTAATTCAATCGCGTACAGGCACCAAATGATTAGATAACTAGGGCTCGGACTATGTGCGTGTTCTGGAGCTGATTGCTCGGCCGACGGGAGATCCCCGGAAAGAGAGGCTGAGGATGGTGGATTTCGCTTGGGAGCGAACAATAAGAAGCGCCCGTCGTTTCGTGAGCTCCCTCTCCGGAGAAACCTCCGGCGAAGATGGCAGCCGCTATTGGCTATTGTCGAGGAACGATACTGACCCAAACAGTTCTATGAGTCGTTTTTCTTGTGCGACTAGATATCCTGCGCTTACGGCTGCGTGATCGCGATTGTTCAGTGTTCCAAGAAGAACTCGGCGCCGGTGATGATGCGGGAAGCGCTTCTTGGTTAGAGAGCCTTAAGGCTGTGTCTGATGGTCGTTGGTGGCCGACATCTTTGGATTCCAGTGGTTCTGGCGCGGATTGAGCTGGCCGCGCGGCGACCGCAGCCGACAGGAGATCTCCCGGACACAGACGGATTGGGTGACGTCTGTGGTCGTGTAGTGGCCTCCGTAAGGTTATAGCTGAGCGACGTTTACGGCCGCGGAAGAGGATGCGATGTTTACAGCCGCGGAGAATTGCCCGAAGACGGGCGGTTGGTGCGGCGTTTACGGCAGCTGAGATGTTCCCGATGTGTAGCGTTTACGGCCGCTTGGCTGGCTCTAATCGAGACTCTGCTCCTAGGAATAGGCTGTGGCGACTGTGGCGAAGGGCGGTGCTGAGTGTCACTCTTATATACTCCCGACGGCGCAAGTTAAACACGAGAAAGTGGTAGGCACGCGAACTACTGTCGTGGTGGAACCGCACGCTATCGCACGTCGCGGTGCAGCCGAATGGCAGTGGCCGTCACAATATTAATATAGGACTTTTGCTTCCGACGCGTTAATGTACGAGCACGTGGATTTCAGCTGAGTCATTCGTGGTGGAATTGTGCATAGAAAGAATGGAAAGGATGGAGTGAATGAGTCAGGCAGAAAGAGGATGTGTGTGGGGAGCGTGTGAGTAAGAGAGAGTTAGGGCGAGTGAGAGGACAGAGGAAGGATAAAAGGATTTAAGGAATCAGGCCTATAGGATAGGCGCCATAGAGTAGCGAGTAGCTGAGAAAGGAAAGTGATAGGCAGGGACGTGAGGTGAGTGAGTGTAGGGGGCGCGACACAATGAGTGTAAAGAGAAGTATGAAAGGAGGAAAGATGGGAGGGAAGATAAAGAAAAGAAGCGGAAGTGTAGATAGAGAGAAGGCTATGAGAAGGCAGATACAGGAGCTGAAACGGAAGATAAAAGACAAAAGGAGAGAAAGGGGGATACAAGGGAGGAAGGTGAGATGGAGGGGACGCAAGATTTGAAGAAGAGAGTGGAGGAATTAGAGAAGGTTATGAAGGCAAAAGAGAGAACGGAAAGAAGAAGAAACATAATAATAAGAGGAATGGACATAAAAAAGGAAAAAGAAAGGCAGCAATGGAAGAATTACTAAAGGAGTTAGGGGTAAAGATGGATATAAAACAGATTAGGAGGATAGGAGAAAAAGGAAGGAGAGACTCTATGGGTAAGATTGAAGGATTGAAGAGCAGAGAAAAAAGGTACAAGAGAAGAAAAGACGATTGAAGGAAAGAAGGAGTTTTTAGAAGATTGGACGTGGAAAGAGAGGAGGATGAGATAGAGGCTGGAGGAGATTGCAAGAGCGGAAGAAAAAAAGGAAGAAAGATTTGGATTGGTTATGGGAAGATAAGGATAGATGAAACGTGGTGGCAATGGGACAAGAAGGATTGGAAGGGAAATATATGAGGGATGAGGCAGGAGGGATACGAAAAGACGGAGAAACAGAGAGAAATTAGAAAGAAGGATTAGGAAAGAAGCGGAAGAAAGAGGAAGAGGAGAATAAGGGCAAGGGGTGAAAAGTGGCATACTGGAACGTAGCGGGAATGGGGAATAAGAATAAAGATTTCTGGAGAATACTAGAGCAATGGGATGTAATACTGCTAATAAAGAAATGGGTGGAGAAAAGAAGCTGGTTAAAGTTAAAAGAAAAATTACTGAGAGGATACGAATGGGATACGAAGTGGAAGAGGAAAAGAGGAAGAGCGAAATGATAATGGGGATAAGAAAGGAAATGATGGAGAGAGGGACAGAGGCAATGGGAGGGGAAAAAGGAATGATGGTTGAAAGAATTAGGAAAGAGGGAAGAAATGGAGAGTAGTGAGTGTGTACGTAAATGGCAACATGAAGAGGAAATTGCAGAAGATGGAACAATGGTCAAAAGAAAGAGACAGAGAAATTAAAACAATACTAGAAGGAGACTTTAACGCGAGAACCAGCGGAGAATGTGAGAAAATAGAGGAAAAAGATGAGCTTTCGGGAATAGGAACAAGGTGGAAGAGACAATTGAAGGACGGAAAAGTAAACAAAGAGTGTAGGAAATTAATTGAGTTTGTTGAGAGGAACGGATGAAGTCTTCAACGGAGACATACGGGAGGATGAGGAGGGCGAATACACCTTCACAGGGAGGGAAGAGAATGATCGATTACGTATTAGGAGATAAGAAAGTGAAGAAGATGGTGAAGAGTATGAGGATTGATGACAGGGTAGATCACCACTCCGAGATTTGAGAAAGGGGGGAAGGAAAAAAGGAAAAAGAAGAAAGGTATGAAGAGAAGTTTGGAACGAGGAGGGAAATTTCAAAGAAAAGTTAGGAGAGGTGGTGTTGGAGAAGAACAATTTGAAAAAAGAATGAGAAAGGATGGAGGGCAGACTGAAGAAAGCGTTAGAGGAAACGGAGAGAGAGCCACGGAGGGAGAAGAGAAGAAGGAAGGATTGGTGGGACGATGAATGCAAGGAAAAAAAGGAGATGAGGAAAAAACTACAAGGAATGGAGGAGAGCTGATGGAGAGGAAGAGGAGTATAGGAAGGAAAAACGAGAATACAAGGAGTTGTGCGAAAGAAAGAAGAAAGAAGAAAATGAGAGATGAGTGAGAATAAAAGAGGTAAAGAGAGAAGGCGATATCTGAGCGATAATTAGCAAGGAGGAAGACTGAAAAGGAAGATAAACGAAAGAATAGAAATGAAAATATGGAAAGAGCATTTTATGGAGCTACTAGGCTAGTAAATAAATGGCCTTAAATAAATGATAATTAATAATGATAATGATATAATGATGCATATTTTTATGCATCGTTCCGCGGCCGTCCATCCGCCGCCAAGTGATGCCCGACTGACGATCCGTCGGGCAAAAAAACGCGTCATTTTAATCTGTAATCAATTAGGCTCGCGAAATTAATTGCGAGACGGCCGTATTATTTGCGTGGGACGCGTCTCACGCAGCGCCGCCAAATCCGGCCGAAAACCGCCGAGCACACACGAAGATAAAACGTGCTCTCGATTGTGAAAACAACATCCGAGTATCTCCGGAGTTCCTCGAAATATTCCGGAGATAAAAAAATCGTTGATCTAATTAGAATGATGGCTTGATTATCGCTTACAATCCGATTCAAACCGTTTCAAATCCGATCAAATATCGGATCGTGACAATATAAAAAGCCATCCTCTGCTCTATTAAACCAGATCTTTCTTGGATCGAGATTCGTTCCCACGAGTTGATTCGCGCGCCGCTCCTAAAGACGAAGCTAAGCGGAAACAGATGAGGGTATACTGCCGTTGCTAGGAGATTCCCGGCAAATGCTAGAACTCTTTTATCCGACCCGACCACCGCTTTTCCGCAATTGCGAAAAAGAACACGAGTTGAGATGTTCCCTGCTCCGCCCGGTAACTAGCATCTAGTTGTTAAATCTCGAACCTATCCCGACATCCGTTCAAGAAATGCATCGCCGAAGATGAGGGTGACCCGTTTTCACCCGGGTATTCATGGCCAATCACTCTTCCTGAGCTTCTAAACAAAGCGCATCGTAGTGATGAGGGCCTTCCGACGCCGCCCGGATATTCCTGGCCGATCGCTTTTCCTTTCGCGAGTGTATCGGAGGAATCCACACGCAAACTACCCAGCAATTTAGCAAACAGCAATGATTTGTGCTGCATATGGAGAGAACGCTGTAAGTCATACTACATGTAAAAGATGATATCAAAAATTTCGCCAAGGAAATTTCAGTCTTGAAGATGAACCGCGTGCTGGACGCCCTCAAAAGATTGAAACGGACGAATTGCAAGCACTGCTGGATATAAACTCTGCGCAAACTGAAAAGGAGCTTGCAGAACAGCTTGGCATTACGCAGCAAACCATTTCCGTACGTTTACATACGATGAGAAAGGTTCAGAAGGAAGGCAGATGGGTTCCGCTTGAATTGTCCGAAGACAACAAAAATTGTCGGCGTGACACTGCACTCACTTTGCTTTCAAAGTTCCGAAAAAAAGATTTTCTGCACAAAATCATTATAGGCGATGAAAAGTGGATTCTTTATGATAACCCTAAACGTAGAAAATCATGGGTTGACCCTGGTCAACCTTCGACATCGCCAAAGCCCAATCCACGCCAAGAAGGTTTTGCTCTGTATCTGGTGGGATTGGAAAGGTGTGTTGTATTACGAGTTGTTACAACCGGGTGAAACAATCACGGCAGACTGCTACCAACAACAACAGACCAATTTGAGCGATGCATTAGAAGAAAAGAGGCCATTTACTGGCCAAGGACGTCGTAAAGTGATCTTGCTTCATGACAATGCTCGACCACATGTTGCGAAAGCGACTCAGGACCATATCTTTGCTGGGAACTTCTCCCGCACGCGGCATATAGCCCAGACATGGCGCCTTCCGCTTACTACCTATTCCGGTCGCTGCAGCATCATTTGGCTGATACACATTTCGTGAGATTTGAAGAGATACGAAAATGCATTGATGACTTTATCGCTTCGAAGCCGGTGAGCTTCTATCGTCAAGAAATTCGCAAGCTACCCAAAAAATGGCAAAAAGTCGTTGATGCAAATGGAGAATATTGCGCTGATTAATATTTTTTTGTTTGTTTTTTAATAATGATTGAATTTTACAAAAAAAACCCAGAACTTTTTTATACACCTAATATATGTAGCGCAAGTAAAGCGGCAATAACACACGGCAATCCGCATCCCGGGCAATAACACGCGCGACCGTAACTACACGACGATTTAGGTTCGCGATAGGAAGCAAGATAGCGCGATAAGACAAAAACAACCAATAATTATAAGATTACAAGAGCAAAATATTTTTATTATAATATGCCAAGACTAAGCGACACTACGTTACATGTGCGATTACGACGAGCAATCATTAATAGGCATTAATAGCAATCATTAATATTTCAATCGCGACGAAACATCGCTTCGCAGCCTAGCAAATTAGCGCTTGCGAAAGCGACAAAGAACGATACAACATACGAATAATATAGAAATAGCAAAAGGACTTTAACAAAGATGACTTATCATGGCCGTTGGAGGAGGGGGGCGAGACGCTGTCCGTACTTCTTTCCAAGACGGGTGATCGCTTCGACCGTCGCAGGCACCGGCACTTATTGCGTCGCACTCTAATTCTCACTCACTTAATTCGCGGTACCGGCATTCCCGCGACGCTCGAACGATCTGCCGCTCACGATACGACAGAGGTGACGATTTTACAAAACGGATGCACTTGGCTCATTAACGACACAGTCGGCCTTTTCATGACAGATTGATGGTCCTCCACGTCCTTTTTCGCTAACCGCATCACGAGAAGTGATTTTCCGCGCCCGCGCGGATACACGCAGGCGATCGTTATCTTTCTCTCGCGATTTGGGCCGTTTTATTATTGGCCGAAAATCGACTAAAGACGCGGCCCTAATCTTCCATTGTGCGGTATTTAATCGTTTTGTCTGCAATATGCAGTTCCTATTCACCTTATGTTCAATTATGCGTTCCAATGTCTAATCGTGCGTATCCAGTCGAATAGTATCCAATCGTTACACATCCAAACGAGATACATCTTACTAGTCCACAACTTTATAAAAAGCTATTTCCAATATTACTATTTTACCATTTCCTATTTTCTTTCTCTTATTATATACCTTCATTCTGTCCTTTACTTCTTCACCTTTTTTTCTTCTATCTTTATGATCCTATATTTTTTACATATTACTTTTTTTCGTTCCCGAATTTTCTCTTAAAATCTGATCTTTCTTCCATCTTTCTTCTATCTTACTATCTTCCAGTATTTCTTCTTCGTCGCAATACCACCATATCTTTTTTATATTCATTTTATATTTTTCTATATTCATTCTATACTTTATCCAAATATTATTTCTTTTCTTTTTTTCTGTATGTGCTACTTCTTATTTATCAATTTATTTATCTCTCCTTCCATATTAAAACTTTCTTCATACCTTGTTTTCTTTTAACTCTTTTAACTCTTTTATACGAGTAAAATCTTTCTTTTTTGCCACTTTCTTTTTAATTTTATTAATA
>JAECZD010000041.1:138796-147959 GCA_024349325.1 Pogonomyrmex californicus
ATCGTATTAAGAAAATTTAAACGTGGTATTTTATAATTAACATAGGGCTATCGAATGGCATTATCATTTTGGTTTATTATCAGGGGATCGCCATCTTGAAATTTTACAATTTTGAATTTTCCGAAAAATCTCTTTTATGCTCTCGTTACTAAACGGATCACTTTGCAAATTTAAGTTTATCTCGTTATTCATAGAATTTTGAGTGACGTCATCATGATCTCATTTATTTGTGCCTTTTCGAAAATTTTATTATTATCCCCTTATTCCCTGTATGAAACATAATAATCTTGTTAATAATTTTTTATCTTGTCTTATTAATGTATGAGAGTTAAGTTTAAAACAAAGCCAAATTTGATTCAGGTCATCTGTTGGTTTCGCAAGGAACTATCTATCGGTAATATAGAAAACTTTATTCGTGCGACATCTATACGCCATATGATAAACTAGCTTCATAAGACATCTATTATTATAATAAACTACTTCCGAACTTTTAATGGTAAGAGCTTTAGTATTGTCCAAAATTAAGTTATATTATTTTTTATTGTTACTATTATTATTACTGATTGCGGTCCTCAATAAGCCGTGTATAAACAAAATAAAGGTTAGGATGAACAAAAGTAATTTTACTTGTTATGACAATTATTTCATCGGTCGAAAAAGTGTGACGCTTTTAATAATCAAAAATAAATGTTTGTCAGGTTGGCAATATAATAAAATGAAAAACGATGGGACATCACAATACCAGTGAGGGTTCAGAAGACACTTTGAACTCCTGGGGAGGGGAGGAGCACCCTCAGGGTGAAGGCGGTGGCTAACAAGCTCAGTCGCTTCTATCCAACTTTGGAGGTCCAGATGCTAAAACGAGACGCCTGTATGCGAACACTGCCACGTGATGGTGAATCACCGATTTGGACTAAACGCCTGGTGAAGGATCAAAAAAGCCTCCGTTAATTAAGTAGGCGCAGCGCCGTATCACTCTGCGCCTGGCCAGGGCATACCGAACGGTATCGCATGCAGGGCCACGGTCCTAGTTGGGACTTCCCCTTCCCCCCCCGATTAATCTACTGACGAGCATGCACGCTGTAGTTTATCAGCAGGTACGCCGGATCAAAGACCGGGGGATGGTTCCCACGACTAGGGCCGTGAATCTCATAAGAGGGGAGAAGTGACAGCGGTTCGTCGCGCCCTGGATGATCCGGTTGTACGACATCGGAAAGAAGAGCACGCATACAGTGCCCGCATTGTGCGGCGGGTGAGGACACATTCGAGATGCGTACAACTTGGGAGGAGGAGCACGGTGTCCTTACGCCAATGTTAGGTAACGACTTCTCACTGCTGACCGTCATATACACACATCAAAAAAAGTGTTGCATCACCTCGGTTCCAAGCTCTCCTCAACACTGACGTTGAATGTGTATATTGCATCAATAATACAGTCCCTTAAAGTCGGGAGTGATGCAACACTTTTTTTCATGTGTGTGTAGTTGATGGTCGGCAGCGGGCAGGCAGGTTTAGAGGGAGGTCTCCTCCTTGTGCGAGAAGATCATGTCACAAAAGGAGGCTGAAAAGTAGCATCGGAAAGAGGAAGAGGAAGACCCTCCCAATGGCCGCCGCGGAAGGGGAGGAGGGGAGCTGCGGCACCGATTATGAAGGCGCCAGCAGTTCCCCATTGCTGACCTTCCGGGAGAGAGAGAGAGAGAGTAACCTCCGAGATCCCCCTTTTACGGTTGAGTCGGTGGGGTCTGGCCGGAAAATTTCGACTGAATCCAGAGAGAATTCCTGGGACGACGGAAAGGACCGCATTTGTGTTGGTCCTACTTGACTCCTCGTCCTTGAGAGCATGCTCCGAGGAACACCTCTCCCGGCGCTTACATGTTAAAATGAGGTGAGTTGGGTGCCATTCCTCCTCATCCCTTCCCTCAGTTAGAAGATTGGAGGGGAATCCTACTTCCCAAAAAGGTAATGGTGGAAGAAGGACAATCTCCACCGGGAGGAGCGTAACGATCGTGCGGGCGCGGGACAGTCGGGAAGTATACCGCAGGTATTCCTCGGTCGCCTCAAGCGCCAAGGATGGCATCCAGGCCATAACTCTTAGGATCCGAATCCCACGCTTCCCATACTGGACAAGCTCAAATGTCTGGGGATTAGTGCGTAAGTGCAATTCCTCACGTTAAATAAAAAGGTCTAAAAAAGGTTAGAGATTATTTAGATTCCCGGTGGGTGATCAGCAAGCAAAGTAAGTGCAAAATGTACGATGCTAAAATAATTGGACATCAACTGAACGCTTCGCGCTTGTGTGAAGTATGTTTTTATTTTTTACTGTTTTAACGTCTGTCAATGTGAAATCGCGATGAAATATCACTCTGAAGTAACTGTGCTTTTCTAGAAACATTTTGAAAATTCATAATTTGAAAGTCACCGATCTGATGGTCGTACAAAGTTAAAGCCGAATGCCATCCCAATCCCAAGTTATTTGATGTACAAAATTCGCCACTCATGGTTGATCCACCTCCACGGAAATTACTGTATGATGTAATTTTATCAAAAAATAGTAACATTGTAAGAAGCATCAAGATTATGCAAGGTCTCAATCCGTACAAAACTTTAATACAAAATGAAGATACCAAATTATAATCAAGAATCAAATTATACAGTAAAAATAAATTAAATTCTAAATTCGTAAATAAAAGTTTCAACCTTCTATCAGATTATCTGGGTAGGGTTATCAAGTTGAACTGGGTAATTTGTCACGCAGTTTGACTTTATTACATTTAATTTGCATGATAAATTACTCAGTTTTGTAATACCGAAGATGATGAATGTAGTCTTGATGCTTTTTACAGTATTATTGTTTTTTTTAACAAGACATTCAGGCTTTAACGATCTTATTATTAATTTTATGAGACAAGGTAAAAATAATATAAAACGAAGTAAAAAGAAAGTAATATAGAAAGGTTTCCTTTCTCTCTATAGAATCCCGAAAAAAATGCTTCCGCCAATTCGGAAATAGCGGGACTTATCAGATCTTGGGGAGCCATACCTTCGTCCAATCTCTCCTTTTTTTTAATACAAGGAAAATTCTCATGGATACCCGCGCCCCCCTAGGAGAGAAGCACGGGATATGAGAAATTCCTACTCGCTAAAAACCCTGCAGGTACTCTTCATGGCGTTTAAATGGGGCGGCCGAGGAACACCAGAGGTACATGTTTCAGCCTCCCCGCGTGGACACTCCCAAGGGAAAAGGGAGTTATGTTCCTTCCTTCCTCCTTATTCACTAATGTGGATTCCTCCAAATTTCAGCGTGGCAAGGGGGAGTACCGCCTGCATCGCTGCGCCCACCAGTCTTGGGAGTGTTGGATCGAAGGAGTGCCTCCCAGCACTCCGTTCCGATCTCCAAGAGGGGAATCTGTGCCATTATTGGAAGAGGGGCAGTCGCGGATTAGGCATCTCGCCCAGTATCCGCGCCCTCCTTCCGCAGCGAACATGTCACGACACGTCCAAAGATAGCGGGAAAGGCACATAGTGCCCCTTCTCCCACTGCCCAGTAGGAACCACCGCACCTGTGAAAGGAGAGAATCTCTTGATCTCCTACCCCTCCCAAGGTACAAGCCCTAAAAATATACCCCTGACGGGGAGCGGGGAGGACCGTCAGGCTCTCCTGTCCCCCCGCCACTCTCCACTATTCCACCATCCGAATCCGTAAAATCCACAGCTTGGCGTCCGGTTCCTTCCCGAACGTGGGAATCTCCTGCGATGGAGACCCGCCTCCGCTTGGCCTCTTTCTTTGTCGCATTACTCGCTCGCAAAAAAAGACTCCAACCTTTGCCGTCAATCATTAGTCGGACTAAGGTCGACAGCGTGAGGTCGCTACCCGCCACCGAGACGTTCCTAGGCGCTCAGCGTCGGACACGCCTCTAGCGTGTATTGCGTCGAGTCCTTATCTGCCGCGCAATGATGACATCATGCCATCGTGACATCGTGACATCGTGCGTCCTATTCTGCACAGCTATCGGCCGAAACACCAGTGGCCGGTTAACATCTGGATCAGGCGAAACGACAGCCGGCCTGTCCACCTAGTTCCTTAGACAAGGACAAATGGCCTGTTCGGGCGTCCGCAGTGCTTAGATTTCTCAACCGGTTTCGCCATCGATCAATGATCTGGCACCGCTTCTCCCGCCTAATTATAATAGTTTCACAACGTTGAGAATAGGGATCATCCCCAATCCCTGATCCTCCTGACCCGCCGATACACCTCGACGTGTGGCATGACCAAGAGATCAATCATGGAGATCCCCGTCAGGACCGTCATCGCATGCGAAACCGTTTGATATTTTCGGGCGAGTCTGACGGCGATCCTTTTCTGGATTTGGCGTGACTTTGCTATGCTGCGCCAATTCATTACCAACTCATTCGTCCATACCGGGGCCCCGTAGAGGGCCACCGAGTACACGGCGCACGCATATAGTGGTACCTGGATCTCCTAAGTTGCGTAGGAGGCGGGAAAAGGCATTTGGCACCGTCACCATCGTGGAGCAGAAGGCCGAAAGAGCTCGAAGTATTTCCTGAACCTCTAGCAGCCATCCACATTGAGGCCCAAGTACTTGAAGTATTTCCCCACTGTCATGCGTTCCCCTCAGCAGCCAGGATGACGGCGGAGGACCTCGAGACCCATCGTAGATGAATGCGGTCTCGGTCTTTTCCGGTGCCACCACCAGGCTCTTGATCGCTAATGGCGTGCACGACACTACCCACCGCCATATTGGCAGTAGCAAGTGCCTTCCTCCAGTCTCGTCCCCCTCCCGCCAGCACCAGTGTATCGTAACCCAAATAAGAAGGGAGGGTGTGCGTCACGGCGGGGTCCGACCACGAACCAGTCGTGAAAACTCGTAATTATTTTGCGAAAAAATACCACCTCAACCAAGAATCGAACCTGGATCTCCTGCTTACCGGGCAGGCATCTTATCCTTTCGACTACCATGTGATGATATTTATCGCAAATAACGTGTTTAGAATAACACGTCAACAATACAATGATACACATATATATGTATATTACAATATACATGTATTCTCTCGAATCCCCACGACCGGTACTCCAGAGAGATGATGGTCCTATTCTCTCGATGGATGCAGGTCGGACTGCAGCGGCGACACCCTCCAACGCCATTGGTAAATATACAAATAATCCTCTTGGAGCACGACAGGAGAGATTGCATCAAGCATGGCTCGAGCCAGCGTAGCCGACTATTCTACTGGCAGGGGAGAGAGAGATGCGGAGGACTCTGTCATAGATGAAGTCCAATAGGGGACCCAACACGCAGCCCTGTGGAATCCCATGGCACTCCAGTAAGTAAAGGGCCGGTTCTAACCCGTAAACTCCGAAGGAGGTGCGGGTGTGCGGGGGGAACGGTGGGGTAAAGGAGAGATGGAAGACAGGGGCGGTCCTTTGAAATGAGTTGTGGGGAGATGGGAGGGGGATAGATAAGATAGTAGGATCCGATAGAGATGAAGATGATGTAAACAAACAGATAAACAAGTGGCTAAAATGATATAAACAAGAAGATAAACAAATTGTACGTGGACAGGGCGCGTGGACATGACGTCAGAAGGGGCCCGGATCCGTCGCTGCCGCCGCCGCCACCGCTGTCGCCGCTGCCGCCGCCGCTGCCGCCGCGCTGCCATGTTCTCATATCATCTTTTTTTTCGTTTAGCTCTCTCTATTATATATCTACTATCTTTCTCGTTGCGGCTCTTTCTTATTATGAATCTATGACTATTTTTTTCGGATAATTACTTTTATGATGGAAGGAAAAGAATAAAAAGTACATATTGTGTATATTATATATGTTTATTTTTAAACAAATTGAACACATTCTGCTGCCGCCTTTTTTCTAGGAAGAGCCGCAAAAGATGGCTTTTCGTGGAAATCGACATACGTGTCACGTGTTAAAAGAGAAGCGCCGATACTCCGGCTGCTATAAACAAATAGATAAACAAATTGCGATTCGATTGCAAACGTATGACGATCTGGTTTAGACAAAGGGACAAAGAAATTATCGATGATATATAATAGGGTCATTGGGCACGCAGGATCACAGTAGGTGGAATGAATCAAATGTGAGAGAAAGCCATTGCATACAAAAAAAACGTCGCATGTATTGATTGACATTTATAACGGTGCTCTACTCCTGTCTGCTAATTATTCATTTGTAGAAAGTATTGATAAAACAAGGTCAGTTATGAGTATATTGTAAGAATAATGAAGTATATATATGATAACTCATCATTTTGAATTTTTTTTATATAGAGGATACTACTTAAAAAAAAGAAACTTTATAATGGATCTAACAAGGACAGAGAATGATACTTTGATATGCAATCGTTGTCACATGGAATTAAGAGATTTTGATGACGTTGAATTAATATATAATGGCGTTGAATTAATAGAGATCAATTTGAAGTGCAGTTGTAGAAAATCAATCGAAGAGCAAACAAGTTCTCGGTTACAGAACGTGACGATCTATCCACCAGTGAACGTGACGGATTATTTTTTGAAGAGACATTACACTCTGGATCCCCTACAATTTTTTTTAAGAGACATCTCACTCTGAATTTGAGCAATTTTGTGGAAAGACACAGCTTTAAACTCCCCCACTTCTCGATTCCTCCCAAAATGTTTCTGGAAACATGCGTAAGTCATCATGCCAGAGGAAAGTTTCACAATTCAGATGTCTTCTTTCGAAAGGGCAGACCATTCGACCTCGCTAAAATAATAACATTTTCTGATAAATCTGCAAAAGCGTGATACAAGAGCTAAGAAAAAGGCAAAAATATGTTTGATGATTTAATCTATGATGATAATTTTTGAAGAAGAAGCTGAACAAGCGTGTTATAGCGGCCAAAAAAAAGGGTTGGAAATGTACAATTGCATAAAGCATTTTTGCGGCTACTATGACTGTTATATTGACCATACTCCGATTTAGACAAAAGAAATAGCATTGACGACTACACGTGTTGCGGCATATTAAGAGAAAAGCGTCGATAATCCGGCTGCTATAAACAAATAGATAAAGAAATTGCGACTCGGTTGCAAACATAGGACGACGCTCTGGTTTAGACAAAAGGACAAAGAAACTGCAGATGATATATAATGAGTCATTAGGTGGGCAGAATCACAGTAGACGGAATCAAATGTGAGAGAGAAAGCCAACATGCATATAAAAAACGTGATTGCATACAAAAACGCAAAATATCGCATAGATAGACACTTATAACAGTGCTCTATTACCCTATAATTGTCCATATTGATAAAACAAGATCAATTACGTATATTATAAAAAATAATGAGGTGGATATATATATATATATATATATACGAGTAGTCTGAAAAGTTTTGAGCCTTAACATGAAGATTACTCGTCAAAACCATTCTAGTACTACAATAGTATATGCTTTGAAAGACTTTTGTGAAAATTTCAGCCATTTTGGACGCTCAATTATTATTTGACAATTGTTTGTGTCAGTCGATGTCAGTGTTTTTATAAAAATGGAAAAAATTGAATATCGTGCCGTGATTAAATTCTTACATTTGAAAGGCAATACGCCTGCGCAAATTAAAATCGAATTGGACGCTGTTTACGGGAACTCTGCCCCATTATTTGCCACCGTAAAAAGATGGGCAGCTGAATTTAAACGTGGTCGTACCAGCTTGGCTGATGATGAGCGTTCGGGACAGCCAAAAACTGCGACCTCCGCTGATAACATCGAAAATGTTCACCAAATGGTACTGGACGACCGTCGAATCAAGGTTAGAGAGATAGCAGAGGCTATGGGCATCGAAAGAACGCGTTTCTCATATATTGACTGAAGAATTGGATATGCGCAAGCTATCCGCGCGTTGGGTGCCGCGCTTGCTCACTTTGGACCAAAAATGAATTCGAATGAACATTTCCAAGGCCTTGTTGGAGCGGTTCAAGCGAAACGAGTCAGATTTTTTGCGTCGATTCATAATTGTAGATGAAACTTGGATCCACCACTATACTCCAGAGACAAAAGAACAGTCAAAACAGTGGACTGCAAAGGGTGAACCTGCTCCGAAAAAGGTGAAGACGGTTGCATCAGCTGGGAAGGTAATGGCGACTGTTTTTTGGGGTAATCACGGAATTGTGTGTATCGACTATCTTGAAAAAGGTAAAACAATAACGGGAGCGTATTACGCATCATTACTTGATAAGCTGAAGGCAGAAATTGCAAAAAAACGGCCGCACATGAAGAAGAAGAAAGTGCTGTTCCATCAAGACAACGCACCTGCTCACACTTCGGCGGTCGCCATGGCCAAAATTCATGAACTGCACTTCGAATTGGTTGACCACCCACCGTATTCACCAGATCTGGCCCCCAGCGACTTTTTCCTGTTTCCTAAGCTTAAGTTTCGCTTTAGGAGGACAGAGATTTTTATCGAAAGAGGAGGTTATCGCATACGTAAACGCCTATTTTGCGGAGCAAGACGCCAACTACTATTTGGAAGGGTTAAAGAGGTTAGAGTATTGATGGGAAAAGTGTATCGACTTAAAAGGAGATTATGTTGAAAAATAAAACTATATTTGACCGAAAAAATACTTGTTTCTATTCTAGGCTCAAAACTTTTCAGACTACCCTCGTATTGGATCATCACAGGAGTGACATGTACTTTTTGAAGTGTTAGCTCTCTTAGACTGAAAAAGTAGTCAGTTGCAAGATAGATAAGCAGGAAGAGCAAAATAAGAAAAACAAGGGTGATAGAACAGCAGCAATTGAAGATAGCAGAAGACTTGAGTTATGATGAACGCCCGTTGCCTCTTTAGCCTCGCGAACACATCCGTTATTATCAGAATCTCGGAGACAAGGGATGAGACAATGAAGGACGTGGCGTTAAATAAAAATCGATATATTTAGATATTAACTGAATTTATACTCACGGAATATTAATACTATTTATATCAAACTAGAATTTGAAATATTAATAGGATTTGAACTAAAACTAGAGATTGAAACAATTTGAGCTAAGTCTAGAGGTTGAAACACGCTTATACTTGAACAAGACGACGCTCGCGCGGTGTTTACTAGTCGACGACGCGCACAAGAGTGGACGAGTATGGCCGCGTGTTGTAACGCGAGCCTGCGG